>JAVQJF010074335.1:0-29214 GCA_036023855.1 Gadopsis marmoratus
CCCCCCCCCCAACTTCACCTCCACAGTGTCTATGATGCTTAAAGAGGAGCCAGGAACCCCCAAGTGCTTTGCTGAAGGCAGGAAGGACTTCACGTGCTTCTGGGAGGAAGATGAGGAGAGAGCTGGCTCTGTGGACCAGTACTCCTTCACATACACCTACCAGTAAGTCGCAGTCCAAAAACCGAGCCACGCCGTGTCCAATGTGGTCAATATACTGTAGTTTAACTACTACTGTTTAAAGGTTAATAAACCAGGGAGGTTGAAAACATTTAACAAGCTGTTTTAGGAGCTTGGATTTAATAAAAGGTCGATAAATCGGTCTAGATGGAATTCAGCAAAGTCCTATGTCAGAATTCTTGGTGGCTGTGTTCAAGGAGGAAATCATCTCTGTCTGAACCCACAGTGTTTCCGTCTTCCTGTCTCGAGCAGAAATGAAAACAGCAGCAGATGCCCACTGAGGGTCCTCCCTGCAGCAGGCGGGAAGAGGCTGTTTGTCTGCCGTCTGAACCGAACCCAGATGTTTGTCCAAATGGACATACGAGTCCATCGAGAGGGACTACTGATCCACAATCGCAGCCTCCTCGTCGAGCTCGTCTGTACGTTCTTTCACCGCAAACCGCACAGTTAGAGGAATGGAACTTAAATGGCTTGTGTGAGAATGATGGATAGCACTTGCGTTGCCTCTAAAATTCCCATTAGAGTTTTTTTCTTTTTCCTTTTAAAGCTGCTGCAATTCGTGTTTTTCTATGAACTATTGTTATCACGTGGCTACATGGCCCTCAAGCATTTGGCCAGAAATGTGTTATCGCAGGTTTAAATAACCAATCAACACTTGTGCCAAGCGTGCATGTGACATCAGGGTATGTAAAGTTAATGGAGATGCTGTTTCAGTGTGTGACAGACGTCTTTCCTTCAGAATCCTCCCTAACAAGCTGCTCTCTTGTCTGTCTGCATGGCAGTTCTTCTGGACCCTCCGGCTAACGTGACGGTGGGCAGCACAGGTCAGCAAGGCCAGCTGAACGTCAGCTGGGTGCCTCCCCCTCTCAAGTACATGGACGACAGCATGATGTACGAAGTCAGCTACGCTATGGCGGACAGCCACGTGGGCCAGGTGTGACGGTTATTTTAATGTCCTGTGTGACCTCACTAGCATGTCATTTGGTTGAGTAAAGCTCTGAGCAGCAGGTTTCTTGAATGGCAGGGGCGCATATGGACCCGTGTTGATGAGGTGAGGACTGTTTTGCAGGTAGAGGTGGCGCGAGCCAGCTCGGAGTTGATCCTGAGGGGCCTGCAGCCGGGAACAAAGTACAAGGTGCGAGTCCGGGTAAAGCTGGACGGGATTAGCTACAATGGCTACTGGAGCGCCTGGAGTGACCCGGTGTTGATGGAAACACTGCCTGCTGGTGAGTATTCATTCACAGCAGATGTTTTGAAAGGGAATATGTAGTCCCACATTTACACATTACTGTACATGCAAAAATACAATATGCATAGGTTTTATTGCTTTTGCTTAGTTTGTATTGCAATATTTTTCCATGACAGTTTTTTTTTTGTCTCCTCCAGAACTCAACCTGCTCATCGTGTCGCTGACTCTCATCATCTCTTTTGTCTTCATTGTGCTGTTTCTCATTCTGCTCCTGTCCCACTGCAGGTCAGTCAACCAGGAACACATGGATTATATACTAGCCATAAAAACATTTTGGTTACCTCTGTCAGAATCTAACAGACAACAATCTAAAGACAACATGTAGAATTATGTTTTCAGCACCTGTGCTCTTTTCAGGTTTCTTACAAAGAAGATTTGGCCGACTATTCCAACTCCTGACAGCAAGTTTCAAGGCCTTTTTACTGTTTATCGTGGGGACTTTCAGGTAAGAACAAGTTTACAACCTTGCTAGGGGCTTTGTGAGGCTGCACATAAGCACAAGGCTGCTTTGAGCTAAATAACATTAGAGTGGTAAAATGCTTACAGTGACAATGCTAGCATGCTTGTTTGCCATGTTATTCACCATCTTATTTTAGCGTGTTAGCAGGGTAACATTTGCTAATTAGGCATAAACTAAAGAACTGGACATTGACCCGATGGTGGCACTAGATGAGAAGTTAAGTAATCACTAAAGTTATTACAATTCATCCTAAGGGGGACATGAATGTCTGTACCTATCATGGCAATCCATCTAACTGTTGTCGAGGACGTCGCAGCGCTGCAGGAAAAGTCAGGAGAGTATCTTCTTCCTGTCAGAAACTTAAGTCAAAGCCAGAGATTTCATAATCCTTTGTTGTGTTTTTGTACAGGAGTGGTTAGGGGAGACCAGCGGAGGCTTATGGGTGACTCCAGCTGTCTTCATCTCAGAAGAATGCTCGTCTCCTCTGGAGGTCTTTTCGGAGCTCAAGCTTTGCCCCTCGCTGAATTCCCCGCCTCTGCCACCCAAGGCCTCTAGAGCTTTGTCCATCGGCAGAAAGGAGGACAAGGATGTCAAGAAAGGGCTGGACGAGAGAGAGCCGTCGGAAAGGGCTAATTCAGCCCTGGCCGAGGGATGTAGAGCCACACCACACGCCCACTGGCTGATGGACCGCTTACGGGCACTCCACCAGGACCCGGTCCCCTGCTCCCAGTCCTCTCTGCTGGAGTCTCAGGACACCTACATCACCCTCAGTGCCAACAACCACAGCGTAGACGAACACCTGGATGACATTCTTGAGGAGGCCTTACCCCTTGAAGTGCTTTTTGCCTCCAGAAAGACTGCGCTGTGTGAATCTCACTCTGACCTGGGATCCGTGCAGCAGAGCTCCGGGTCGGGTCGCCTTTCGTCGCAGTCCAGCTTTGAATACCCAAACCAAGCCTGGATGTCCAAAGGCCCTGGGTACACCTACATGGCAGTGGCAGACTCTGGCGTCTCCATGGACTACAGCCCCATGAGCAGAGTAGACGACATTGGAAAATTGATTATCTACGCCAATGACTACAAGAACGAAGTCCAGGCTCAGAGAAGACCTGTCCTGTCGAAGCAGCACCCTGTCCATAATGGCAGATGAGAAGGAGCTAAGCTGGGCAGGCTGCACATGGACTGAGCCTCGACGCATATTCAATGAAGGGTATTTGGTTTCACCCAACGCTACATAGCCTCTCATCAACTGTTAAGAAAAGTGTACCAAGGATTTGGGAGCTGACTGACACCAAAGTGTAAGCTAAAGGACTCAGGAAGAAGAGTTCACTGGATTTACAGTACGTACGTGATTTCTACTTTCTCCAAATCATCCCTGATCTGTACAGGACGATACCATTACACAGAGACGGCAGCTGTGGTTTACACCAAATACTGATATTCAATGCAAAGGTCTGCATGCTGATCTGTAAATATCCTTTAATGCAGATCAGATCAGGAATTTGTTATAATTCACCAAACTTCAAGTTGAGGGAGTGAACTCCCCGAGTGTTTCCATGGTGATTTATTCATATTTGAGCAAAGCGTACATTTATTTTTAAGCGTAAATGACAGAATGGCTATAAGGTTAATAAAATACAAAGTGGACATCATGAAATGGAAGGCTGTGATCAATACGGGCCAATGCTCTTTCCCTGTTCCACTGATATGTCGTAAAGGACGGGGCTGCTAATATTCTATGTCTTTTGTATTGTTACATGTCAACCAATTGCATGAAAAAACAAAAATCAGCAAGGACTTGGTCCCTCTGCACGTGTTATCTGTGTAACCAAAAGCCATCCATTTCTGTTTACGGTCAGGCCACCTCTGTGAGGCTGTACTTATGCTGCATTAGAGTCATATCAGTTATCGGAATTATGAGCTTCTGATTTGTAAATAGTGTTCATGTCAACTTTCAGTAGGAAACTGATTTTTCTTAAAAGCTCTGGTATATCTGACTTAGTATTTACTAATATAGACGTGCCTGAAAACCAAATACGAATGCCTTACATCAGCCAAAGACCGTTGTTCAGTGTAATTAAGCCCATATGCACAGTATTTTAATCCTTACCCGTACAACTCTGTAATCATTCAACCGTGTTGATGTCAGCTTTTTACCATCATACCATACAGTGTTAACATGCTAACATTTGCTAATTAGCACTAAATGCAAAGCATTAGTAAGCAGCCCGGTGCGACATGTTCCTTTTTATTATGATGAAAATGTGTATTGTGGTTTATTTCGAGTCAAACTCATAAATACACTGTTGAAAATAGTCCCCAACAAATGTACCATCCTGCTACTAACTAAAGTGCCCAGCTGTTTTAGGGAATTAAGTGTTTTAAAAAAAGAATATATACAGTATATAGACTACATATAGATATACATGTTTGGTAGGAACCATGGGGTTGGGGTTGAGTGCCACAGACAGACAGACAATTTTAAAAAACACACCGTTGTTTTGGGGATTTGTTTTGACAATAACAAAATGATAGAACATTTCCATCCTTATACTTTAAAATGCCCTCAAATCTAAATCGCACTGCTTTCACTTGAACCCTGCAGCCAATGTCCAAATCTGAAGAAAGTCACCGTATTTGTAAATAATGTGTTTTTTTATTGGATCACAGTTGTTTCAGAGAACAATCAAATCAGTTGTTGCCATTTCCCAAACACAGAATTCTGGAACAAATTAAATCACATAAAATCTACTGTAGGCCGTGCAGGAAGGTTTCGAGGCAGTGTTCATTCTCAGGTAACTGTAGTTGAAACGAAGAGACTTCTTGTAATGTTTAAGTTGTGTTTTTAGTCTCTGCTGCCATCTAAAGACCAGAGCATGTACAGCACATCAAACAGAATAATTCCCAAATGTGTTTTCATGCTTTTTTGCTTTTGTGGCTTAGGGAAAAAAACTAATATAATCACATACAAAAAGGAAATAAAGGATTTAAGCTTAGATCCCACAACCAACTGTCTCTTACAAATTGTTGCATCAGCAATTAATGATTTATAAAAGATAATTAAAAAAACAGGTTACCCATTGTTTTACATTTGTGGATCACATTTTTTAAGCTCGTTTTCCTATTATGCAACATGTAATTTAAGAGCCTTAAATCTGCCACACTTAGTATCTAATATCTTCTTCTCAGGATAAATAATTGAATGCATATTTCCTCATTAGTACTTGACTTTGAAGGCAAGTAATCTTTTCTTCCATGTTTTTCATTTTCATAAACATTCAAAATAATATTCTGTATAAATACACAATATTGTTTACTTTTCAAAGTATTTTCAGGGGTTCCCAACCTGAGGGATGGGACCCCTCATAGGGTTGTAAGATAAAACAGGGGTCACAAGATGATTAGGAGGATAAGAAAGAAGGAAAAACATTAATTTGCTACACAAAATATATGTTTATTTTTGTGTATTTTTTATTTTTCGGATCTTTGTATTTCTTTTCAGGGGGTCGCAGTAGACTTTGCTTAGTTTTAAGGGGTCCTGTGGCAAAAATGTTGGAAACCACTGTTCAATTTAAAACAATCCCATTCCTCAACGTCTATGTAAATATTATCATTGTGTAAGATGTGATTCATGTGCTTAAAAAAGCTTTGTCGTTTAAAAAATGAACTCATTAAATGTTGTACGCCCACAACCACTGTGGTCCTGTTAACTGATATCTGAACAGCAGACTACAGTGTGCTATATCAGTGACAAGCTATCACGGTGACATTGTACCTAAGGAGTCACGACAGTCAAAGCAAAGGCAAGAATTAGTCTGTTTAATGAATGGAAAGGCATGAGAACGATCTGCCCAACCTAAAAGATGAACCGTAACAGTGGATCGCCAGTGGAAATTAGCATTTTCTCTGAACAAAACTACTTCCTGAGTGAACAGTTTTACCTTCAAGTACTCCCCCACTGCTAAAGACTTCAATACAGACGTTACCTAATTAACTTAAACTCCATTAAACCATGAGGAAAAATGAACAGCTGCCACTCTTGGGCTACGCCTGGCCTGTCCTCACAGTCTTTGGTACAAGAGGCCTCTGTGATGCCTGTCCCAGAAAGGTAAACACGCCACAGCTCCTGTAGTCCAGCTGCTGTGGCTTCATAGCTCCTGTCTCGGTCCAGAGTACAGCGTACCTGGAAATAGCGATCAAGAACGTCAAGGATGGGGTCTGTGGCAGAGGCCTCCCTGCCGGCCTTCCCAGTGTCCCCTTCCGGCTGGAAAGAGGCGATGACACGGCATGGGGCCGAGCTCGGGGAGCGCTGTCTCAGGAGTTGTGTGAGAAAGGTGGCGCTGTCGCACAGCAGCGCCGACAGGTGTGCAGCGCAGGACTGCTCCCCTGGGTGAAAGCCACTGTGGCTGCCACCTCCAGGCCCACGCAAGTAGCCGTCCAGCCTGTCAACTATGATCAGTGAGGGAGGTGTGGGAGACGTGTTGGTGGACTCATGAAGGCCGGCCACCTGCTGCAAGATCTCCTCCACGGTCCTGGGATAGCAAAACTTGATTTTCTTTCAAAGGAAAATTGAAGAGGAAACAGAAGCTGAATGAGTCAATTGTTTAGTCAATGAAATGTCAAATAATGCCAGAAGAAACGCCCATAGAGCCCAGCATGATGTCGTCACGTGTCTTGTTTTGTCCAACCGTCGGTGCAAAACCCAAACATATTCAGTTTACTGTCATAATAAGCACATTTTTGGCACTTTTGCTTGAAAATTGACTGGCACATTTATTAATTTCTCAAAAGAGTTGCAAAGTCACTGTCTCGATCGACTAATTGATTAATCGTCGATTAATTTGACCTGCGTTGTCCACACTACACCCACAAAGGCTTCCCTGTGAAATATAAACAATTAACAATAAGAATAACGTTTGGTTGCCAGGTTGTGGAAAATCTCTCTTGCTACATGTTGCCGAGTATTTCACTTTCTAAAGAAAAGAAAGAAAAAAAAAATCAATCAAGTCCACAGTTAGAAATGTTAATAAATGATTGATCAAGTATTTTTTTACAATACTAATTATAAGTCTTCAGTCGTAAATGTCAACGAACAGTTAATATATTAATCTATTGTGGTCCTGCATTTCACGAGACGATGCGAGCTACTGGGGGGGAAGCTGCCATCTCCACAACCTGGCAACCCAAATGTTGGTCTCAATAACTGTTTATTGACCCATAAAGCGTCAGTTTGAGAGGAAACTACCTTCAGCCTCTGCGGGCTCAGGCCGGGGACACACTTCTGCAGACACAGCGGGAGGCTCTGGATCTGTGTTTGGGTGAAGAAGACCACCTTCAGCCCCACGTCCGAGGCGGCTGTCACGGCCGCCAGCAGCAGCACGGAGCGGCTGACGCTGCGCTCTCCGACCACCAGGGTCCCGCAGGCCGGCGGCGGCGGCGGCGGCGGGGCGCCGGGGTCCTTCCCGACATCCGGTTGTGACATAAACGTCCGAAACGCGAGTGTTAAGATGTCCGCCATGGCGGACGCTGCGGCACGACAATGCCTTTCTCTGCTTATGTCACCTGGTAACTAAGTTCGCGCCGAGGTTCCCCCCCCCGCGTCTGTTTACGTGTTGCACATTCGCGTCCGTGCTGCTGCGGGTCCGTGTGAGAAACACTTTGCGTAATGGAAGGTTCCGCTGCGGGTCTCGGTTGTACACAGCGGAGGTTTCTCTCAGTATTTTGGACAGATAGGTGCCCACGTGGTGCACGACTGTGTTCGGCGAACTTTACAAACCCGCGGGGGCGGGGGGGGGGGGGAGTGCTGGCTGGCTGGCTGTATCCGCTTTTCCTGTTTGGCTCTGACAGCTTCCGGGACGCCAGGTGATCACAACATCAGCTGTTGGGGCCAAGATGGCGCATAGCCTGGCGGAGTTGGACGTCTCCCTGGACGCCGACCAAGCTGTGGGCGAAGGGAAAGGCGTCCCGAGGCGCTGCAGAGGACGACCCAGGCTCACGGACTCCGACCGAGCTCAGCGGCGCCTCGAATCCCGAAAGAAGTACGACGTGAGGCGGGTGTACCTGGGAGAGTCACACAAGCTGTGGAGCGAGCTCCGCCGGCGGACCAGCCTGAGTGACGCTGGACTGGCGGAGTATCTGATCCTGCTCAACTCCACCTGTGGGGACCGGTACCAGCAGAAGCACTGCGGGTAAGTCCGGGCCAAGCAGGGCCCAGTTTATGTCCTGCAAGCTGACGTCACCCGACCAGACCGCGCGCGCGTCAGCTGCTCGTTAATATCAGCTGTTCCCTCTAGTCTGTCGACAGGTTCGCATTTTCTGCCCGTTTTTCTTAGCGGGTGTTTCATTCTGCATTGCCCAAACTGCGTGTTTGTGTCTTACAGGGAGAAGGTTTCTCCAGACGTCGCAGTAAAACAGAAAACAGGTGAGTGGTGCCATTTGACAGATGGGGAGAGTCTGTTTGAAGTTGCCAGCTTGTTTAAATTTGCTCAAACAGATGCATCATTGTGCTGCTGACTCTTTTCAGCCTGATATCGGCCTTTCTGCTGTTTTGCTTGTATAATTTGAGAAAGAAAAACATTGTATGCCAGCAGCCATCTGATTTCATGTGGTGTAATCATTGTACTGCACCTTTAGTCGTAAGGCTTAAAATATCAGCCTGTGTAGACAAAGACAAACTTGCAAGCCCTGCTCCAATAAGTCTTTACGGCGTCAGACAGCCAAAATAGAAATGCATGAAATCTCAAGTTTCCAAATCGAAATCTGAAGTTTCCAAATCAGAACTTAAAGAGAAATACGACTTTTTAAGTCACATTTATGACATAATAAGTAGGGCTAGACCAATACATCGTCCAGGTCGACATGTGGGCCGATATTAGCTTATTGCAGATATATTAGTATCTTGGTTTGAGGTCATTTAGAGACGGTGTCACCGTTACATAGTTTGTCCACCAGAGAGACCCGACAAGTACATTTTTGACTCAGGAAGTCAAAATTCAGAACGAGTATCTCCTAATTTTACTTCAAAACCCAAACGTTTGACTTATTACCTCATAATTATGCCTCAGTGTCTCATAATGTTGGCTTACCATTAGTATTTACATTGTTCTAGTTTTTCATCCATCCATTGCTCTCGCTCTCTTAAATATTTATCCACCATCGCCAACGCCATCAAACGATTCAGAGGGATTCAAATCTCATATGTGGACTCGCACGGGGACAAAATCCTCTTGAAATCCACCTCTTCACTCATCTGCGTTTGTCCTTTTGTCTGACTTCTCTTGTCTCCCAGGCAGGAAGGAGCGAGTGTCCAGCCTCCAGAGCCTGGTGTGTTGGTACCAGGAGCACTCCCGCTCCTGCCCCCACGAGCCCCAGCTCAGGGCCCTGGAGCCCCAGCCCAACTTTTCCACAGCTGCTATTTGGCAGTGTGACTCTAACCACTCATTTGTGCAATACCTTTTCTCACCACCGAGGGAGGCAAGTGACTCTGAACATGAACATGAAGAGGAAGGGAACGACGACGGAGTGATTGCAGCAAAAACAGACGAGCCCGTGGCTAAAGGCGTAGTGAGCAGGAAGAGAAGAAGGGAGGCTCACAAACAGTTCAAAGGTGCAGAATCAGAACTTTATTCTTCGATTCAAGGTTTGATTTTTGATTCACTTTTATAGTTGATATACTGAGTAGTTAAATGTTTAGCTGGTAAAATCCTTTAATTCCTTGATGATCTGCTTTTCTGCAGATGTGGGAGAAAATGTGGATTTTTCCGAGGCACAACATACAACCATGAGCCCAATGGAACAGGCTGCCGCTCCGAACCACCAGCCCAGCATTGAGGCCTTGCCAGAGGATGTTCCACTGACAGGACAGCCTGTATGGGAGATGGAGATGGTCCAGCAGAGACCGCAAGTATCCCCTGCCGCAGCGTTTCACTCCATCCCCTTAGAGGAGGTGGAGGAGGAGGCGGAGGATCTGAGGCGAGGCAGAGACGGGGGAGAGGAGGAGGTCAGTACTGTACCGCACGGTTACGAGTGTGTTACCGTGACGGCGTCCTTAGACGATAAACTGGAGAAGGCTGATGAGGACTCTCGGAGCTCTGTCCGACTCGGAGCGCAGCCGGAGCTGTCAGCGCCGCCGCCCATGCAGGTACAAGAGCAGAGCGAGCTGTTTGACCCTCAGACTCTGCAGACGGTGGTGACCAGCTGTGAGATTCCTGACCAGAGAACCAGTTTGGAAGGCTCACAGGTAGGTGAACAAGCTCCTTGCAGAGATGTTTGGTACACCAAGGAGGGTACTCTTTCTTTTCTCAAAAGTGACCGTTGTTTTTCCATCTTTTTCCATCCCCAGTTAATTATCATCACGGGCCCCAGCTATGAGGCCCTGGCGTCAGAGGGCATCCAGCTCAACATGAGCGGCGGCAGCGTGGAGGAAGTTACCTGCACTGTCATCGGGGGTGTCACCTACACGTCTGACTCAAAACTGAGAACAGCTGAGGATGAAGACTCCATGACAGGTGCGCTGCAATCTGCTGACACTAAATTATTTTGGGCGCCACTCAATATGTGTGCAAGATGGCTGGATCCAAACGTGGGCCTTCCTGCAGTTGGATATTTGCAGTTTTTATGGGTGTCTGTGTGCCCGGTGAAGTCGGAGAGTCCAGACGCACAATTCAAGGAGTCCATGAAGGGGATTCCACAGAGTTCGGGTGCAGGCAGACACTAGACTGTGGATGCTGATATAGGGATGCTTTTTGGGTGACGATGCCGGCAGTTGCAGGCTTGCCAAAGAAGAGGAAGAATTGTGTTATTCGTTTTAGACATCAAATGTACCTTTTTAAAGGTCTTCAACAGTTTGGTGAATGCTGCAATTCATGGTTAAATAACCCCACTGCTCAATCTGCGCTACACTTCTGATGCTGACAGGAGTCTGCAGGCTGACTGAGCTGTTACGTCATTAATTAAAACTACCGGCTGCCACTTATCGTCTGACCCACCGGGTTCTTATACCAACCAAGTGGTTATTTACGATTTCACTGCGATAAGACTCATAACCAGATCACTGTGCATGCATGTACAAAAGATATAATGCAAAGTTTTGATATTCTACTGCTGACATGAAAGTGTAAGTATGGATACAAGTGCTTTTGATTAACACAGTCGCGGTACTGGTTATAAATCCACATGTGTAAAAACGATGGCCGGACACAGCGTTGCACGTGAGCTGCTGAGCCACAAAATAAACCTGCAGCCATTAGTGACATGACTGCTTGCTGCAGTGAATGACGTGAGCAGAGCTGCTTTGAACAATGTTACACTGCTGCTGTTGGTTGAAGAGTCTGCGTGAACCCCATCCAGATCTGCAACAGTATATTCACATTCACATATGGATATTATACGACTCTTATAGGAAGCTGTGATGCAGGTTATATTTTCTTAATGCAGAGCTATTCAGTTGTCACAGATATCTCGATTGCTTTATTAGTTTCATTCAGCCATTTTGCAGGCACTGTAAGCTGTGTAACGTAAATAAAAGCAAAAGAAATATTCAATTTTATTTATATAGCGCTATATCATAACAGAGTTATCTCATAGCACTTGTTAATATAGAGAAGGTCTAGACCAACTCTGTGTATAGACACAACATTTCCACCATGAGCAGCGCTAGGAGACAGTTTCAAGGAAAAACTGAAATATTGAGTTATGAAAGAGAGAAACTAAAGTTGCCCACACACCTAGAACTGAGAACTCAGTGTGCAATACCAATATTCATATGTGCAACAATGTAAATTCAATAGTTTATGTATATATAGATATATTTTTTACAAATTTGTTTTAGTTTTGCATGCTATACTCACAATACCTGCTGCTCTTTTTGAACTTTTTGCAGCTATAACACTAGAGTTTCCCCACTGAGGGACTAATAAAGGATTATCTTATATCCTGCACTTCAGGTAAGAAATAACTGGCGTGTGTGGGATGCTCCTTTACAAACGATCAGAAACCTGGATAATGTTAGAGTCACAGACCAGAAGCCGAATTAAGGTTAGTTAACTTAAAACATAATCTAATTATTTAGCTATGAAAAGATCAATACACTCGGGGGGCGCCAGTGGGTGTCTGGCCCAGGCCCCAAAATGGCAGAAAACGGCCCTTTGTGGATGTGACCAAATACTGCTACTACTAAGATTACTACTAGAATGCACATTTTTAATTCACGCATAAAAAAAACCTCAGATGAAACGCTTGAAATCAAAAAAACAAAAAAAAGTCAAACTGCTGTGAAAAACTTTGAAATCGATAAAAGCAACATTCGACAAAGTGCAAAGGAAACGGATATCAGATCTGCGTGGAGCGATGAGACTGTCGCCTTCCTCAAGTTAATACATGAAGCAGACGCCACATTTCCATTATGTTTTCCACGTCATTTTCGTCTGTTTGACACGTGACTGCTGCTTGTTTTGAATTCCGTCCTCACGTTGCATCCTCTTCTTCTGCAGTGGTTTAATGACACCCGACTGGAGAGTTGGCGCCACCATCTGTTCCTCTCTATGCGACCAAAATCCAAATATTCGCACAACCGCAGAGGGTGGTGCATTGACTCGCGTTTTCTTTAGCAGCGATTTGAGATCTAGGCTCAAGATCTCACTATTGATCATATCCACAGCAATGATTGAGGTCTTGAATCTGACTTCATAGCACATATTATCCCCTCTCATCACGGCGCCCTTGTGGACTTGACTAGTATGATAAAAGTCCTCAGTGATTCAGCCAATACCTGCACGAGTCACTTTGTAATCACCTTTCGCACCGTTTCTCTGCAGGTCTGAGCGACAAACAGCTGCTGCAGCCAGCTGTCGACGCGTTGGAGCTGAGTACTGACCGAGAGCTGCAGCGGAGTCTTAGCAGGTTAGTGGCCCACATACTCTACATGGTGAATTGCTATTGTGAACTAAGTCTGCAGCGTCTGTTTTTGCAGTGTCAGGTCAAAGAGAAACAGGCGAGGCCCTGTCATCGAAGCGGATGGGATGCTGAAGATGTTCCACTGTCCGTACGAAGGCTGCAGCCAAGTCTATGTAGCTATTAGCAGCTTTCAGGTGAAACAGCCACCTGTTTCGTTAATACATTTCAGCTTCAGATTGTTTTAGCTGAAGATTAAAATCACCGCCTCTTTGGCTCACTTCACCGTCTCTGTAGAATCACGTCAACCTAGTTCACAGGAAAGGCAGGACCAAGGTTTGCCCACACCCAGGCTGTGGGAAGAAGTTCTACCTGTCAAACCACCTGCATCGACATATGATCATCCATTCAGGTGAGCTCGGACAGACGCAGCTGGCATGTCAGAATCCCGTCTTCATAAACCTCCAAATGTAACCCGGATTGTCTTGCAGGGGTCCGAGACTTCATCTGTGAGACATGTGGAAAGTCATTTAAGCGCAAGAATCACCTGGAGGTTCACAGGCGGACCCACACAGGAGAAACACCACTCCAGTAAGTTACTGAAACTGACAACAGACCTTCTTCCAGTTCCAGTCTGGGAGCCACTGTAGGGCTGTTGGACTCACTTCATCACACTGAGGCAGAAATTAAAATGAGTAAAGATTTTATTTGACAGAGGATAAAAATCTCATAACACAACATGGCCCTTATCATCTGCACGATTGTCACTCCTCTCTTTTCTTCCTTCTTGTCTTCTCACCCGCTCATCTGTCAGATGTGAGATCTGTGGCTACCAGTGTCGCCAGCGCGCGTCCCTGAACTGGCACATGAAGAAACACACTCCGGAGGCCCACTACAACTTCACCTGTGAGTTCTGCGAGAAGAGGTTCGAGAAGCTGGAGAGTGTTAAATTCCACAAGCTAAAGAGCCACCCGGACAAGCAGGCAACCTGAGCTGTTCCGACACGGGTGATGGGACCTAAACAAGCACAGACGGGGCCACGGAAACCACGACGGACTTTGCTTTGCTGCGTTCGTCTTGCCTCTCGTGTCCAGGATGATGTGAACATCACCTGTGAACACGCAAGCACTGGACAGCGGCGTAAGTGAGCCAGTCTAACAGCTGTGCAGGACACAAGCTGCTTCAGCGTATACGGGGCCCAAATGTGTGTTTTTGAACATATTTGGTACAGCGGGGAAAATGATGAAAACTGCTCATCGCTTAAGGCTGTATTCACACCAAATCAGGTGTTGTGGCGATGAGCACAGCGATGTGCAGTGGTTTTAGGAGTGTCACTACAAGGAACTGCTGACTGTAGCACAAGTAGAATTACTAACCAGAAATCCCAACTTGAAGAGCGACACAAGCCGGGAGACTGCACAGCGGGCAACGTCTTTGTACTCGTAGCAGGGCGGAACGGCTGATGTTCAGTCATCACAGCGGCGATGGCTCAGTCTCTCTTCCGTCTTCAGTCGCTCTGTAAACGGCTACATGCTAAACAAAGTTCTTCTTCACCTGGGTGTCTGATTCCGTGATTGGCCACCGCAGCGTCACATCGGTTGCATGTCTCCAAAAGTTGATTCTGTTTAATCTTCTCGCTGCAGGGCCGCTGCATTTATTTAAATTTTTTTTTTTTTGCACCCCCTGCGGTCCCCACTGCCGCAGCTAATATGCACTATACCCACATTCACATTAAAGGGAGGATTTTATGTGAATTCAGCCCAACAACCATGACTGTGGATCTCTACAGCTTGAAGCAGTGACCATGGCTGCAGTAAGAGAGAGACTCAGGTTTTCTAAAGATTTTGTCTGGTGGTTATTTTTTGTTATTGTTTTTATAAAACCGCTCTGAAACCAAAATCACAATAACAAAAGTGTAAGGAATGGATGAAAGCGTGTTTATCTGCTTTAACGTAAGCTACAAACACGAGCTTGGCTAACTAGCTAACTAGCTTACTACCTAACAGTAACTCGTCGTTACTTCCAATGGCAGCAGCATTTCATACGACATTATTTTATGGTGTTGCAGGTTACGTAAAAAAAAGAAGCCCTGTTCATGATCCACTGTGTAGTATTTACCCACTGTGTGGGAGTCAGTCCAGGATGGTACTATATCAGAGTTAGGCTAACGTTGGCAGTTTCTCGAAACATTGGTGTTTTCAGCCAACTCACGTAGCTTATGTTGGCTTAATTAGCTACAGATGATTAAAATCTTCTGCTTTATTTCTACCTGAAATCAAGGATTTTGAGTGGTAGGCCTAAATATGGCACCATAACAGTTATGTCAATTAAACAAATAACATTCAATTCAAAGTTTGATAGTAAATATTTTCTACTAAAGGAAACATTTCTTTAGGCCTTGAAAACTGCAGTTATGTAGAGGGCACATCACTTGTATTATTTGGGTTAAGTCATGCAAAACACCACGGTCCATAAACATTAGGTATGATTTATTTAATTGATTGCTTGGTCAATAAATGCACTGCAAATAAAGATTACTGATGGCATACCAGTGTGGTGGGTAAATGGTAAGATATCACTACATATGTGTGTTAAATATACTTGAAATTGACATAATTGAGGATTGACCGTTGTGCGTTCCACTATGCTGCTTGTACTGACTGCTTGTGAGCCTTTCATTAAAAAATTGAGCATCTGTTGTGTGGGCCAGAAGAGCAGTCTTAATCTTACTTTTTATCCCAGGGGTCTCAGACTCAGATGGGCTTGGGGCCACTGCTGGTATTGTCATCTCATAGGACGGCCACTTCAACGTTCAAATACTACAAGACGACGCAATGTTTCAGAATATTTTCTTTTTTTTTTTCATTACTAGCATCTTTTCTTCATACAAACAGCAGTTTCTGTACAGTTTAACACTAGTATATGTTATTTTTTAACATTTAGTGCAAATATTTTTCCTTACTTTTTCTTATCTTAAATAACTTATGGATGAAACGTTTCTCACACAGATATGTGCTTCCAAAAAGGCACATTACCCGACTGAACACTTTGCACAGCTCTGGGAACGATGGAGGTAATTCTCTTAACGCGTCTCTGAATTTAGTCTTTAGCTCACTATTGCACTGCAAGTCAATAAGTTCCATTTGCAACACGCTTGGGACACTCTCCACGTCAGCTGAGAAGGGATGTGCAAACAGCTGCAAAGTGTAACGGTGTGCCTTGAAGTCAGCAAAACGCTGATCAAATTCCTGCAGTAGGTTTTCAACAGCAGAGGCATATTCATCACCACTGAATGTTGTGCCCTCCTCCACAAGGGATCTGTGCTACCAGTCTGGTTTTATTTTGCCTGTCATGGACGGGGCTCCATCACTGGTAATGCCTACCAGTCTGCTCCACAGCAAACTGTCTGTGCTTTCATCAAGCGCCACAGAGTACGCAGTGAATTCTCCAGCTTTTGTCGCGTAACTGATCATAAATGTCACTTGATAACTCGCTAATCCGCTCTGCCGCTGCGTTTGCCGATAGACATTATTGAACAAGCTCTTCTTTTCTGGACGCAGGAGACCAGAAACTTGTAACGTGCAGTGTTTCAGAAACGGCCCTTCGGTGAATGGCTTTCCTGCTTTGGTGATTAATTCACTCACCACATAACTGGCTTCAACTGCAGCATCAGCATCCTTCTTGCTCATTGTTTCTCTGTAGCTGCGTGGCTCGTCTCCCTGGTTCTTCTCATACTGTTCTCCGTGTTTAGTCAAATAATGACGCTTGAGATAATTTTCTTTTAGAACAGTGACTTTTTCCTTGCATATCAGGCAGGTAGCATTTGTCCATCTTTCTTGAAACTGTCTAATGTTCATGATTCACTTTGCTTTTTGGTTTGTAAAGAGACATATTTGTTGTTCGCAGCCAAACAACAAAATCCCCGAACCTGCTCTCTTCTTATCAAAAACGGCCTGGCTGTGTGCGGGAACCTTTGACCTTTGGCATTACTTTGCACCAAACGCAATGCTTTTTTAAATATCATTATTATAAGCAAATGCACCTTTTCTCTCTCCTGTCAGTTTCACTGATTAATTACTAAAATGTATAAACACGACCATTATTTGTATTGTATCTTTTTCTGCTGTGTGTGGGATGATGTGTGCGTAAACAGTAAGAAAAGGTATAAAAAAACAAGTCTTGTGACACTACAGATACTGGATCCTTTCGGTCAGCAGAATCTTGGCTTATGGAAGTGGTTTCTGGATGTTTGTGTAAACAGACGCTTTAGCATGGGGGAACATACTGGTAACTGGAACTTCAGGTCTCGAGTACTAAGATAAGTCATGATTAGGAGTTACATGTTGGATTTCAAGAGTGAAATATTTAATAATGTAAAATGGATCATTTGACTCTGAGTGTTATTCATTTGCATCATATAGGCCCATTCCACACCTGTTATCAGCTACTCAAACACACCGTGTCGCCATTAACATGCTGTGACTCTATATCATCCATCCCCCTCCTGTCTTTTGCGAATGAGTTAGTCATTTCCACCTGTCACTCTCTGTGTTCTTTTATCCCTGTTTAAAAGGACTATGAAGTTGAGATGTCAGAAATGTGAGGCCGAAGTCTGGGGAGCGTTCAATTCACCCACCACCCGCATTTTCATTAATTTAGGAAAACCTTGTGGTGGAGTAATGAAATGTTATGCAGTTACTAATGTAGTTTCATTACACGTCAACTCGATGTACATCACGTGTATAAGAATATGATAAATAAAATACAAGACACAGAAACACATTATAGAACCACCACCTGATAACCTGAAGCGTCTGACTAGATTGTGAGCAGCTCAGAAATGTATTTGGAAGCCAAACCATTAGTTACTTCAAAAGTAAAGGTAGAATTTTAAAGTTTATTCAGTCTTGCTGGAAGCCATTGAGTTGATTTGAATACTGGAGGAATATGTTCGGCTTTGCTTGTTCACAAAAGTACTCTGAGCTGCGTTTTGAATTAGCTGGAGCCTTCCTACTGATAATTACCCATTCTGCTCTTCTGTGGTTTGTGCATTCCAGCACACCTCCAGCACGTCATCAATGCAAACAACTTTCTTTTACCTTACCGTGCTGTGGAAAAACACCCGCACGGTGGGCACGGTTGCTCACGACTCCACTCAGCACAAGAATCCCCACTTGTGGTAATGCTAGTCTGACGTATTTGAGATGAATGAATGAAGCAGTTTCTCAGAAACAGCTTAAGAGATGCTTAAGCTTAAGAGATTTAACCTTTCATTTGATTTTCAAGTGATTAAAATGCTGCTTCAGTTATGTCATTAACGTGACTTTAAAAGTCAAGATCAGAGATCAAAATAACTGAGGTTCCTGACTTGCTCATTGTTTCTCAGAGACAGTCACTCTGAGATACTACAGATACCTCAGTCTTATCTTTATTCATCCATAAGAAAACATTCTGGATAACCAGCAACTGATATTATATGTAAATACACATCACTTCCTTGTTTATAGGGCTGGGATGTCTAGAGGAATAAGAAATGTTATATTGTGTTGTATCATAATCAACAGCGTTAAAGGCAGGTGTAAGGTCAAGAAAGACTAAAATAGAAGTTCACATTGAATCACTGTTGGTCTTAAGGTCATTGTTTCCTTCAATAAGGAATATTTTAGTGCTGCAAATAGACTGGAATACATTGTATACACTGGAAAAAAATGTCCAAATGAGACTGAAAGTTCATTATTGACCTAGGGAGTGGACAAAACAGTCTTATATCAAGTTCCATTTAGTAGCTGTCCTGGAGCTTTCTATCACAATCTTTCTCAAAAGGTGGGAAAAACTTTCTGACAAAGGAGAATAGAGTGAGACTGAAAGCTTTCTGCTCAGCGGAGGACCTTGATAGATGCAAAGGGGACATTAAATCCAAACGTGTCATAGTACACCAACATTATGAGCCCATTCGACGCAACAACACTACTACTCCAGATGTTGCCAGGAAAATGGATGCGTGTGTCACTCTGTCACAGCTGAGATTTGTGACCTCGTCAGTAAACAGCAAGGGAATACAGATGAGGCTTTCAATGACCGACTTCAGAAAGAGAGAGTGAGGATGGTGTTAAATAAGGATGAGTATGGGTCTGTTTTTGGAGACACGAAAACAGAAACGGTAATCTCAGATCACAAAATTCAAGCAACCACTCAAGCAACACTTCCAGGTATTCTAGCAAACGTGTAGACGCTGAAGCGGACCTTGGAGCCAAACTAGAACAGGCAAAAGCTACGCAAAGAATACATGCCCATCAAGCCAGTCTCGATAAACTGGAGAGTGAGTGGAAACTCAAGGAAACCCAAATGTTGGCAGAAATCATGTAGAGGGAGACTGAATTGAAATTTAAGCTAGAAGAGGAAAAGATGAGGTTACAACAGCTGCAGGCAGACAAAGTCAAAGTAGCAACAGCTCAGGTGAGAGTGTACAACAGGTTTTATGGGTTTGAATGTTGCAAAGAAGAGATTGACCACAAATTTCAATATGGCTGCCAAAATACTGAACTCAGAACTCCACTAAATCCACAAGCCACGCCATTCCAGCCCCATCCTGCACCGCCTGAAGTGTCAGCAACTCAGGAGATGGTCAGCCTAATCCAGGCAATTGCAAGCTCCTTCACCCTAAACCGTCTACCTGTCCCAGAACCAACAATGTTTACTGGTGACCCCTTAAAGTTCATAGAGTGGAAGATGTCCTCAATGGCCCTTATCGGCCAGAAGCTCCGCCCAGTTGAAGAAAACTGCTCTATCTTAAGAGTTACCTTGCAGGGGAAGCACGTAAGGCCATGGAAGGATTCTTCTATCGAAACTCAGAAGACGCATATCGTGGTGCCTGGGCTGTCCTACAAGAGAGGTATGGAAATCCGTTCATTGTCCAAAAGGCTTTCAGAGACAAGCTCATGAAGTGGCCTAAGATAGCTGTAAATGACCCCATAGCGAGAGTTTGCAGGTTTCCTTCAAGGTTGTGTTGAGGCTATTCCCCATGTTAAGGGCCAGTTAAGGGCCTGGCTATCCTAAATGATTGTGAGGAAAATCACAAGCTTCTTAAAAAACTGCCTGAGTGGATGGTGCGCAGATGGAGTCGAATTGTTGTGGAGGAATTAGACAGATCTGGAGACTATCCAAGTTTTGCACATTTCTGCGGAGCTGTTTCAGTACTATGGTTAGATCTGAAACCAGACTGGAACACATTATATATATATATGTATATATATTTTTTTGTTTTTCAGTAATTTGATAAGGACGGGAATGTTTGAGATTGGCCGGTAGTTACTAATTACCAATGGTTACAACCATATTTTGCTATATTTCCAAACTGTGTTTAAATGAACACCTTGAAACAGAGGCACATACAGTGTGTGCTAAAAGGCTGCTGTGACTAGACTACATACAGGTGATCTCTCTCTCCTCCCTCCCTCAGGTGTGACCAGCCCAACTCCATGGTGATATGTGTTATTGCTCAGCTACTTTGGCCACGCCCACCTGCTCACCCCCTCCCTTCCCAGTGCTTAAAATAAAAGCAGAAATTTGCAAACGGCCCTCAGAGGCTCTTTGATATCCAACGGAGCGACGATATCTCAGGAAGCGGGAGACGGAGAGTACATTTTGGGTCATTTTCAGAGGGCAGGAGAATAATACACTCTTGTGCTGCTGTTATCTCCCAGTCAACCACCTCCCACAACAACAGCCTCCATCACCAGGGTGAAGGCAGAGACTCTCAGCAGTGACCCGGCCACAGAGCACATCCCTGGATACCTCCTGTGAAAGGTAGAGAATGACTTAACTCAGATTTGACTGTGATTTTAAAGTTGCCTCTCCGTGGGAGTTTGAGTTCTTTTGGTTATTTCTCAAGTGCCGTACCAACATAGGGAGTGATCCGTGCAACAATGATCCTTTGTCTCCTGAGACCTGCCTGCAATTATTCCGCTCAATGGCGTCCTTTGAGATTTGTCTGTTTCTGTTTTTGTTGGAAGTTGGTCAGTCGGAGACAAGCCAGAGGTTTTGTTGATCTAAGACCAACACATATAGACGACGAATCTGCTGACGTATTCAACACGTACAGTGCAGCGTTACACATGTCAGCTACAAACAAGAGTATTTTTTTTAATAGTCATTGCTGGGACTTTTTTGAGATTGACATGTGACTCTTGTTAATTCATCACCAGGAGGACTCCTGGGTGTCAGAGGGCGATCGCTGACCAGGAGGAAGTGGGGAAAGCTCAGAGGAGGGAAATGATAGAGGGACTTTGGGGAGTCAAGGCAACCGCTTGTTATGTTTCTGAGGGCATCCTGGTCCCTGAATGTATGATTAACTTGACGAAGACCAGCTTTAATCTGAACAGCGGAGGCAGGCTAAATGGACTGACAAGCCACTTGCTGTTTTTTGGGTTTATATGATGCGTTTGCTTGAGCGGGTTTAACAGAAGGTGTGAATCAAAAAAATAGTGAGAAGAGGTCATGAGGGATATGCCAATTCTCAGAATAGCAGCCTGTTGATATGTGCTGCCGCATTGTGCGCAGTCATTGTCGTTGGGGATAACAATTTGTCTGTTTTGTCACGCCACACAAAGGCCACTGTTCCCCATCTGAGAGGTCCCCACACACACACGCACACGCACACACACACACACGCACACACACACACACACACACACTTGTAAGTGACAATTTTCAAGTGACTCAGGAACAGAAGAGCTTGTAAAAAGGGGTGGGAGATTTGGAGATAGGACACAGTGATGTGTGTGTGTGTGTGTGTGTGTGTGTGTGCGTGTGTGTGTGTGTGTGTGTGTGTGTGTGTGTGACTGTGTGATGAGTCAAGCTGATGAAGAAAGATCCATGTTATTTATTTGTGCGAGCACACTTGTAGAAACCCACTTATAGAGACTGTGTCGTGTCAACAGATCTAGAGGCAGTCAAATGGGCTGTCATGTTGTAATGTACCTCCATTGGTTCCTAGTATTAGCACCATGGCCTAAATCAGCCCAGGGAAATGGGTGTGATAGATCGGCTGGCTGGCCACAGACATGCCTATGCAAATACACACACTAGACTTGTTATTCTTTTAATATACCGCATTTGTGCCCATATAACTTCAACCATATCACCTTAGGTTTCTGAAATTTGTTTTTGTAACATAACAAAATGTTCTGAATGCAAAAAGGGAAATTTGCAGAGAGAGGAAACAGTTATTCACAGTCCACGGTGTTGATTTTGGTTACCGCTGGCTTAGTGAAACACTTACCCAGAAAACACAGTGAGGCATACTTCCTCAATCGTCACCTCTCTACGCGTATTAATTGTAAACTAAACAAAGCCCTCACCTGAGTTCCTTGTAAGGCGATATGTGTACAGTAAATGTCCTTTAGAGTGGAAATGAAAGGCTCAGGCCACTCTGAGTGTTAGAAAGATATGTTATTAAGCGTACAATGGTTTAAATGGTGAGGAGTTGGGAAAGTGCCACCTAACTGGCAGCACACAATGACATCGGGAAACTTAAGACACATGGTCAAGACGACTAAAGCTGTGCACGCAAATGACTGCATTGTGTGAACAAGTGGTTGTTGAATTGGTATTTCAATGGATGAATAGACACATTTAAAGATAATGATGGTAATAACTTCAAATTGTCGTATAAAATCTGCATGAGACACAATTTGAAAATCATGGGAAATCAAGTATGACATGACAGTATCGGTTGACCAATGTCTTTTTTCCTCTTTCGTCCCTCTATAGGTAGAACAATCGGCTGCAAAAATGGGATGCTTTGGATTCCTCAAAGGCATGATGTTTCTTTTCAATGGCATTATCTTTGTAAGTTTTAACGTTTAATTAGTAATACTAAAGAAATTATGATTTGAATGTTTCAGAGATAAAAACACTGGCACTTTTACTTTTGACTTCTGTGTGGCAGCAGGTTGCAGTGTGAAACATGCTGGCAAAGTGCAAAGAAAACTGGTAACATTGTGACGGAAATGAATCAACGTGGCATTTTACAACACTTGAAGTCAAAATGTAGAAAGTGAAAACCACCCTCTCTGTTTTGATGCTGCTGTCCAGTTGTTCTTCACCTTTTACTGGGCAGAAATACATCAGTGGAAGGAGATTATTTCAAATCCTTTTTAAACAGTTCCTTCAACAATTTAGTGCTGCACTGCCACGAACACGTTGGACTTGTGAGAGACCGATTAAAAGAAATAATGGTCAAATTTGAAGCAATAGAGGCCAAATATATCCTAACTCGTCTTTCATTCCCTGCTTGGTAAATGTCCACTCCCGCTTTCGCAGGCTGAGTGCTCCCAATGAAAAGTCAACTTTTATGTGTAAAAACATGGTGGTGTTCCCTTTTGACCCCTTAAGATTGCCCTCACTTCCTGTCTCCTCTTCTCCCGGTCACTCTCCCTCAGCTGGCGGGCGCCGCCATCCTGGGTGTTGGGATCTGGGTGAAGGTGGACAACGGCTCCATCCTCAACTTTCTCGGGAAAATTGATAACGCACCAGCAGAGCTCAGCCAGGTGCTCAACGTGGGCTACCTGCTGATTGCGATAGGAGCACTCCTGCTCGTCATCGGCTTTCTAGGCTGCTGCGGAGCCATCAGAGAGAGCCAGTGTATGCTGCTGCTGGTAGGTTGTTGTCTGCTACTGTACAGAGCTTTAGGAGGAATATTAGAGTGATGCCACTCTCATGTCTGCGTGCTAAATCTGAAGCTGCTGCCAGCAGCCCGTTAGCATAAAGATTGCACGCAGTGAAGCCAGAATGTGTCGTTTCTCCGAGGAAGTCGAAAGCTTGGATTAAAGTATACTGCATAACCATCGTTTCAAAGAATCTCTCCAGCGGAAGCTTGAGTGACATTTAAGTCACGTGCTTCATGTTGGTCGTGATTTATTTAAGTCTGTTTCCATTGCACTTTGTCGCATTTTGCTTTTATGGATACGCCACCGGGATAGACGCTAATATTTTTAAGCAATGGCCCCATGGCTACGAAGCAGATACATTTGGTAGCCAATGTACATTTTTGGTGGCCCAAATGTAACGTTATGTAACAACAATACAGAAAAGGCAATTTAATGCAACTTAACACAGCCTTCCTTGACTGTGACTAAAATGTGAGAATGTTTAACTAAATGGTGCAAAGGAGTCGGGATGTTTGTGGAAATGTAACATTGCTTTGGTGAAGGCTCACCGTATAGGCATAAAACTGTATCCACAGGGGGCCACCTACATGGAGTATTTGGTGGGCCACAACGTACCACGGGCTATAGGGCTATATTTAATGTTGAACCCTGCACCAACTTTTCCCCCATAGCCAAGCGAAAAAGTTTCTCCCTGAATTTCAGCGTTTCCACTCTTGAAAATGCACATAAACTGGTGGAAGGAAACACACTTAATGTGGCTTACTATAGGCTGATGAAGAATTTATACAGTGAAATAAATGTAAACACATATTCCCTGTTGTTTTTTAAAATATATATAAAATGTTTAACATCTTGATTTTCTTTTTTCCTGCCTAGTTTTTTATCATTGTCCTGCTGGTCTTCATAGCGGAGGTTGCAGGAGCAGTGGTGATCTTGGTTTTCAGACCCTTGGTAAGTTAACCAAAGAGCCTTTCCACACAGAGGATACCGGTAGCCGAATTATCATGACAGGTGCTGCCTTTTGGTTCTTGGATGCAAACGCTACTGTACGCTTGCATTTCTAGGCCGACGACCTGGTCAACAAGTTTGGCACGGCAGCAGTTCAGAACATCAAGACGGACTTTGGGAAAAATCCCGACATCACAGGACTGTGGAATACTACAATGACCACGGTACCAAATTCTGCTGAGCAAATTACAAAATGTAATCAGACCATTTCACCGATGCTTTTGTCTAATGCATGCTGTCTTTGTGTCCACACTAGTTAACATGTTGTGGATTCTACAACTTCTCAGACTTCACGAACTCTCCATATTATGTGGCCCACAACAATCAATACCCACCACAGTGCTGCCTAGGCCTCAGTAACCACTGTAATCAAATGATGGCATACAACGCCACGGTATGGGTTTTGGGAGAACTCGAAACAACAAAAACATCCACATGCCTGATCCAAAACCATTTTGATCAGATAAGTAATTGTATTCTACCTCTTTTGCCTCTACTCTCTCAGACAATCACCGGGTGCTTCCCAAGGATCAAGCAGCTGATTAATGCCAACATGGCGGTTATTGTGGGAGTGGCTCTGGGAATCGCAGCTCTGGAGGTACGACCTCATCTCTCATCCAATTCATTTGTAGGGGCGTCTTTAGATTAAGTGCATCAGAGAGCGAGAGAGAGAGAGAGAGGAAGGATAAAATGACATGTGCATGAAGCCTTATTCAGCATCTGATGACTAATATCTTGTGTGACACATGAATGTGAGCTAATAAGTGCATCTGTTATCAGATACCAATACATTTCAATTATACCAATTCATTTCTTGATTAGCTATAAGGAACATTAAATACTTGACTTTTTAATTGCGTGTTTTACTAATATGTATATTCTCCTCAGATATGCGCCATGATTGTCTCCATGATCCTTTACTGCAAAATAAAATCCAAGGGATAAATGGAAATGGTGAAGGCCTCAGAAGGATCTACATAATCACTGGAGCCTTTCTGCTTCCTGCATCGCCTCTAGAGAAGGCCTTTATGTTGCACACATGCCTCATCACTGAAGACGGTCTCATGTCAGATCTTCAATCAATCACAATTACTGAATGACATAAATCTATTTTTTCCACATTTAAATCTATCTCATAGATGCCATATAGGAATATGCATTTCTTTTTACACTTTGTTAATTAATATTATAGTTTTATTATTAGCACATCCAGCTATCTCAGATGCAGGTGCGTTGGAAAGCATCACGTCAGTCTGGAGAAACGTAGATCCTGCACACTGCTCTTACTCAGCATCGCCATTTATTGATCATACTAAGGTTTTTATACACTTTGTAAAGCAGGCCACACATGCTGTTTACGTCACCACAGATCATTTTAAATGTCAAGCAGTTGTACCACCTGTGACGCACAGACGTTTAATGAGGAATTACATGATAACTGCATTCCTTGTGATAATGAGACAAAGGCAGGTGCACACAGGAACCACTGTTGTGAATGTTGTTGCCATGCTTGTAAAATAGCAGCAGGAATTACGCGTTATCTGTATGTATGTATGTTGTATGGTGATCGATTTTGAAATGAAGTGCAAAGGGTTTCTAGACCCTGGTGAGTTTCTCGAGTTGCTTGCATGCACGTGTGACATTTTACAGAAGTTTACCGAAGTCCGTTTTGAAGGGGAAGGAGAACCTACAAGCTGCAGGTAAAAATCATCCTGCTGTTCCCTCTTTTATCACACTTTAACAAGCAAACGGGGCTGACGACAAATGCAGTTGGCTACAAGCGCATGAGGGTTTACAGTGTATTTTTAGCTTGTGAGTTTAAATCATAAGTGGGCTTGATATTAGTGCCGCTATCAACAGGGGAAGCACGAGCTCTGAGCCAGGATTATGTTTAGACCAGATAACGTACAAAGCGTATGCTGTTTATCTGAACTGGGTTCAAGCTAATCATCTTGGTTCATTTACTTTAATAAAAGTAAACTAGTAGGTGTCAATGTGTAACTGTAAATGTCTAACCTTTACGTTTAGATTCTGTCCAGTCTTTTAGATTGGCTTCAGTTGCTGGGGAGTTGGTGGGGAGGGCTTGTGATCTTTGGAGTGAGCGGGTTAATATAAGTACAGCACAATGGTTAAAATGCCTGCCCAAGGCTGTCAAACGTTGGGATTAATCAATCTTTTGTGAAAAGTTAATCTACGTTGAATCTTTTAAATTGCCTCAGGTGATGTCAATAGGAGGAGAGGTAACATTATCTTGGTTGCGTTGTGAAGAAAGTAAAAAGAAAATGGGCATATCAGTTACAATGTGGCTACAAGACTCTCCTACAGTAAGCAATGTGGCCAGAATGTTAAATATAGCCTGACGCATTAAGGAATATTGATTACATGGTGATATACTGTATGTGTACGCCTCTGAGTTTTGAGCTACAGCAGTTAAGCTAACCTGGACACATAGGTGATAGATAGATATAGATAGATAGAAGTACTTTATTGATCCCGTGAAGGAAATAGTCACCAATACACTAAGAATAACCACAATAAAAATCACACTTGCAGATCTGCATAAATAATAAAATAAAAATAGAAACAAAAAATAAAATACTATAAAAGAGCAGAATTGCAGATCTGGGAATAAAAGTAAAGGAACCAAGAAACTGGCAATAAGAGCAAGCATGGCAAAACAATATATACATATTTGCATGCTATAAACAGTATCCTCCAGACTCCTGCCCATCTCTGATACACTCCACTACTGCAGAGTCATCAGGGTTCTTCTGCAGCTGGCATGAGTCACAGGTATCCTGGAAGTCTGAGGTGTACAGAGTGAAACACAAACACAAACGCGAAAGACCAGGCGACATGACCGCTCCCCTCAATTCATACTCCAGTGCAGTACCACAGCACAACCACACGGAGGCACTACAGGCTTTCTGACAAACACGAGCACCTACGTTACAAATATGAAACTTGTCCCGTGCTGGAAAGTAGCTACTAAATGTATTGTACCTCGGTATTTCCATGTTCTGCTGCTTTACTACTTCACTGCATTTCACAGCGGTATTTTGTACTACTTTGCGGATCTCTGATGGTTTGAAGTGAGGAACCTTTTAGGCCCAAAGAGGTAACATGATCCAACATTACACAAATAACAGCAAAGACAAAAGTCCAAAATGTGAACATAGATTTGTGTATCAGAATTTTGATTTTTCTTCCTTCCCCTCCCAGTAATCATCTCTGACCAGTTACAACAGTAAAATGCTGCTGAAACGTTGATGCATCAGTATTAACAATCTAATGTCACATATAATAACTAATCAGTCACATTTCTTCCCCAGAACAAGTACTTTTATTCGTGATACTCTAAGTATATTTTGCTGATAATACTTTTAATTTTACATGTAATGGAGTATCGGTATATTGTTGCATTGGTACTTTTAGTTCAGTAAAATATCTGAGTACTTCTTCCACCACTGAAATAGTCCTCCACGTGACTGCACTGCGCACAAATTTAAAGTCACAGTTTCTACTTCAAATGTTCTGTTTTGCTATTATTATACTGCAGTACTGATGTTGCTGAACATCTCCATGTAATCTGTTGGCTGAGCATCAACAGGGGACAATTTCAATAGAGATGCACCTCTCTTTGTCTTTGTTGGTGGGATCTTCTGCCAGGCAGATAGCTGTTTGACAGCTGTAGTTTCAGTTTCTGTCCACAAGATGTCAGGCTAGGCTTCCAATCCAGTGATTGTTGAACGGTCTCTACTGTGCATTGTATTGGGGAGAAAAGAAACTGGATTAGTAATTTCAGGGTATTTTAAAGTTTAGCATGGGCAGGAAATCAGTTTAGCGATATTTATTTATTATTATTATTATTATTATTTTGCTCTTGCATTTTACAATTTTCTAAGAGGACTAGAAACAAGTGCATGATGCAGATAGATCCATAAGTATTTGGACAGTGACACAGGTTTTCTACTTTTGCCTCTGATTTCTGATTTCGAAGCAATCAAGATGTGATTGAAGAGTCGACTTTCAGCTTTAATTCAAGGGGTTTAACAATAACATCTCATTACAGCCATTTTTATACAAAGTCCTCCAATTTCGGAGGCTCAAATGTCAATGAACAAATAATTATAAATAAGATAACTATAAATATAAGGATTATTTTTAATACTTGGTTGAAAATACTTTGCAAGCGTAGAACCCATGGACATCACCAAATACTGAGTTTCCTCCTTTGGGATGCTTTGCCAGGCTTAGGTGAATTGACCGTATGCTGAAGTGTCTGTGCAGTTCCTGAACCAGTGTCCACGCACATGAATCCACCACTCCTCAAGAGCTATATACAGTATATATGTATTTATTTTTATTTTGATGTTGCTATTATTGATCATTGCATTTACATACCTTTACACATTGATTACAATTTATTGCACTCATGAGTATCTGCTACAGTCATATTACTCTACTGCTAAATAATATTAGTGTCCTTGTTGTGGATGTAATGACCTAAATAGAGTTAATTATAGGTAGGCTATGCCTTTAATAAAAAATAGTCTACTGTAATTCACATAAAACGTCAAATGGGAAGTTGGGAATTAGAGACACAATTAGAGATTTCACAAGTGACAGGAGAATCATGTGTCATCCTCAGATTCATTTTATTGTCACCGATTCTCAGTCAAGCAGGAAGTCCCGAGGCTTCTGACAGGTAGGTCATGTGGCTGCAGGTGGAGGCCCCCACTCTGCATACAGACAAAGCA
>JAVQJF010074339.1:0-34191 GCA_036023855.1 Gadopsis marmoratus
TTTCTATTGTGTTAAGCACTTTGTGCATTTTGTATCTTTGTTGTAAAGCACTTTGAACTGCATTTCGTGTATGAAAGGTGCTATATAAATAAAGTTTATTATTATTATTATTATTATTCTGTAGTGCTCCTTCTGCTGAATGACAAAGGGGCATGCAGTTTCAACCTGCATTCTGATGGCTGGGGCCCTACACCTTCATGCAGATAAGTTGAGATCAGTGCCCTGATTGTGTCGGGCAAAAATATTAACCAAGTAACCTCCATTAAATAAACATATTTGGTCCTGGCCAAACCCGACACCCATATCTCAGCCCCCAAGCTTCATCTGTGCTTCTGGCAAACATTGCAACCAAAAGTTCTCTTATACTCTTATGAACAAACATAGAGAAGTCACTCTATTTATCATACTGTTCATACTAAGTTCTCCAAAATTTATCTTAAAAAGAAACCAAGAGAAAACACTCCTAGCTTCCATTGTTATCTGTCAAAGCTGAAGACAGATGTGGGAGAAACAACAACTTTGAGAAGTGAAAATAACGCTACACCCTGAACGCATCTCAGAACACGATTCAATCGCTTTGTCAGGGTGAATCTGTGACGAAAGAAGAGAGTGAAAACATGAGTGAAGGTGAATAAAAATGAACAATTTTGAAGGAAATTCGAGTGAACCTTAGTGGCTGATGAGTGGAGATAAAGGTGAGTTGCAGCCTCAGTGTGTGTCTGCACTCAGAGTTGTCTCCTCACCACTCCAATGAATAAATCAATGCCTTAATGCTGTTCGCCTCCCTCTCTCACGTTACATCTGGCTGCTCAATCAGAGCTGGAGCTAACTAAGAACTAATCTTTGTACCCCCCCCCCCGGACCACTGAACTGTATCAAAGCAAATTTATGGGATACATGAAGGGCAGCTTGAACAAAGCCGGCAAAGCAAACAATTACTTGATCACATCAAAAGACACAAAAGAAAGAAAAACCATCCGCCATGATACCATGTAAGTTTCTTCGGCTTGTTGATTTCAAGAAAGAGTCAATATTTCTCTGTGAAAGAAGATGAATGCACAGTGCTCTCATAGAGGCTGCCCTACATCCAGAAATACCTCTGTGATCGAATCTGGCTCCACGCAATCAACAGGGACAATGAAGGAAAAGGTTGCACCAGTTTGAGTCGGCCTCATTGCCTTTTGTGCTGAAGGTAACTGATTGTAATAATTCTGTACAAGCGTTCAAGCATAGCATAAAGGCATATTCACAATAGGGTTGGGCGACTGGACGAATATATCAGCGACCAGCGATTGGAGTCCATTTTTGGTTGTGCGACGCTGCAACATCAGCAAGGTCTTTTTACCAAGCTGCACACATCCAGGGCCGGAGCAGTCAAAACCAGCTTGGTGACATCCCACAAAATCGCTTCGCTGATTCACCTCAGACATTCTACCTGAGTTCAGTGCAACACAGACCGGATTTCTGTCACTGATCAAGAACAAAGAACCGGAAAAAGCAACTGGACTATAAACAAAATAACATTTGTACTTGGTACTTTTTTGTATAAAGTTAATTTAATGTCGCTCCTTGAAATACAGAAAAACCTTGCTCATTTTCAAAATAGTTTTTGTGAATGTTGATTAAATAGCGATACAATGTTGATGTTGTTGCTATGCTGCTCTAGATTGTCATAGTCTAATTGTGACATCTCCTCTCATCAAAACCACACAATTTACTGCTTTTTATAAAGAAATAAATGTAATATTGAGTTCAGCTTATTGCTCTGGCCCTCAGCCGCAATCTAAACTGTCTCAGTTCCAATGAATTAATTAATGTTTCAGTGAAATTAGATTTTCACATTACAGACCGCGAATGTCAGTCTGGGGAGGGGGGACAGCTTTCGGCACACCCTGCTCTGCCCTGCGGACTTCCACACACACCACATATACACAAGGATGGAGGAGGTGCAAGCAAAAGTTGTTTTACCATGATAATGTGACTCTAGAACTGCAGACTAAGGCAATAATCTGCTTCAGAGTGATCCATCTTCATTTCGATGAGACCACTGCAGGGGCCTACAGGGGTTCTGCTGCAGAGGGCTCCAGCAAAGAAGTTGGACCTGATTCAACTTTTGTCACAACGCAGTGTGACATCACTCCCAACACGGCAACATTAAGCTCCGCACAGCAGGGAGTGATGATAGCGACTTCCTCCATAGGGGGAGATAGACTTGGCGCCTATAGGTGGACACTGGATTGGAGATGGGGCTTTTGAAATACTGTAGGAGCAGCAGAGTTCACGTGAGCGGTTTTGGTTGCAGACAGGCAGCCAATGATTAAAAGAGTTCTCCACCGATTCATCATTGCACTCCCAAGAACATTGTCAGACTCTCTACTGGATAGTTGATAGAGATGCAGGTGTTATGCTAGTAGTGGATAATGTAGCCTCACTGGTCACAGCCCTTTGTCACTTATTCAATAAATATCTTACCAAATTGATCACAGTGACAGCTGACAACTACCCGACTGCACCTCCATCTGTATTGATGTTATTTGTTCCTTCTCTCACTATTGGCTGCTAATGTGGCCATGTGTGACACCAGAGTGAGCCGGCGTTCATTCTTATATGTGTAACGCTAACATCTGTTGTCTGCAGCACTAATCCAGTGGTCGTCTATCATTGCGTCTGCTCTGATGCCAGTGGGGGTTAAGTGATATTGGCTGAAATCAGTGGTGGTTCGTTAGCTTCTCAGCGACCCATGAGATGTGTAGATCAGGATCAGACCAGGATTTGCAGAGAACAGACTGGATGATTGTGGTGTACGACTGGAACAGCAGCTCCTGAGGCGGGCTGGACATTCCATATGTCCCTGGGGAGTTGAGGTGTTACAAGATGTAATGTACTCCCATGTTGACTGCATCATCCAGTAGGCATTGATTCACTTTAGAAATTTGGCCCAAAGAATCCCAGATAGTATCTATTCATATTAAGCTCTCACCCAGCAGACCAGTCGAATTTCATGGGTAAGGCCTTCAAAGGATTGGCAGAGTGAGACTTCGGTTCTTAACTGGGCGTCACTGATGGCCAGCAAACTCTATATAAACTAATCAGACAGTTTAGCATAACTTTAATCAGATTGGGATTAATTAGTGGCATGAGCTGCTGTTGTGTTTGACCGACGGACATATTAGCTAAAGCCACGTCCCACTGCTGTTCAAAAGATGCTGGCAGTTTGGACTGGAGGACTCACTAATCCGTGCTCTGTTCACTCACGAATGAACATTAGAAGTCTAACATTCCCTGATTCTTTCTGACTTTGGGCCCTGACTTGTATCTGCTGCCACCGTGAGGTTGACAATTTTGGTTATGTGTGATACGCCTCAACAACTGTTACATAGATTTCCATGATGTTTAATACACATAATTATTCATGCTCCCTTGACTTTTCATAGCGTCACCTGCAGTGAGTGACGTCACCAGTACACCATGCAGTAAAGTATCGACATCTATCTACATTTAACATGTATTCATGGTTTGCCCTAGAATGATGTACAATGTCGTTCCCAGAGGATGAATCTTAATGACTTAGCTGATCGAGCACCACCATCCATCCAGTAACTTTGCCACTTATCCTCAGAGGGTTGCAGGGGACAATGGGCGATTTACACTGGAAGAATGGATGGCAAATACAGACAGAGCAACATTCATGTGCACAGTCACACCTACGGGCAGTTAACCTAACCTTTGGATGGTAGGAGGAAGCCGGAGAGATCCCACGTAGACACCAAGAATCCCCTTCCTGTGAGGCAACAGTGTTAACCACCACACCACCATCCAACATTCATGATCCCCACAGGATTAATTGTAATTTTGGTGGTCTCCTGACATCTAGTCAAATTCTCAATTTCCTTGTACGGGTGGAAATCTGTACAAAGTTGATTTGCATCATAAAAATGCAATCAGGCCATTTGCATTGTCACACCTATGAATATGATTTCCACCAAGAACAGTAAGATCTACCCGCTGACCAAAATGTAATTTGAAGTTTCCACTCAATGTGACAGTAATGAAACCTCAAGCTAATTGAAGGTTTTTGCTCCGTGGATTTAATAGAATTTGCAGCTCGCTCATCTGCCCTCCGCTTTGCTGTGTGTTACAGCAGAACACAGTGTTGTGATGGGAGGAACACAAATGGCAGTTGTGTCAAATTTAAGCGGCTCCCTCTGGGTAACTGCAGGTGTTTGTTGAAAAAATAAACCACTGGGAAATGAATTATGCAGAAAAACAGCATAACTGCAGCGTCTGGGGAGAGTGAGCTCTGTTGAGAGTGAGGCCTGTGTGACATCCCACCATGGAAACGGTCTTGTTTCATCACCCAGCACCCCTAAGTGTTTTGGAGGAATGTGTGTTTATTCTTCTTTAGTCTGTGTATTCTTTCATCTTTGTGTAGAAATGGCAGAAAGTGCCATAAGTGATATTACCTTACCTGTTTTTGTGCAGTCACTTTGCGCCCTACGGACCAACACCAAATTGGAACAAAACATGTGGGATACAAACCTTTCAGAATATTCCGTAACAGGTATCAAAGGTTTCCTATGAATACAGAGGAATCGGTTAGTGAATGTGTGCAGTCATAGAAGATCGTTCTGAATTGCTCACATTTAGACAACTTAAATACAGTATCAGTAAGAAGGTCCTTCATTGATGTTGATGACAGTTTAATATCATTTCATCATAGATAAATGATGTACTGAATATATTGTATAATTTCACTGCAAATCTTTGGGGAAAGTGTTTTTGTTGGTTTTCCCCAGGCCTACATGGTTGTTAAGATGTGCACCAACTCACCATGATGTGGTGAGACTGGACCACAGACTGGAGCTCAGGGAAAACAATGTTAGTCATAGGAACATTTAATATGGTAACTAGCAAAGAGAAGCCTAGCCGTGATTCCCATACAGGCAACCGGGGCGTTCTGGTGATGAGTGGAGTGTTGAACCGGGTGTAAGTACGGCAGAGGTGAGTAGAGGAGTAGAGCTGTGCCTGGTAATCAGCTGAAACAGGAAGCCTGAGTCCCATCGCCAGTCCCGGGCCACACCCACAAGCCCACCGACAGACAGCACACACAGGGCTACATACTCATGTCTTCTTTTACCAAAATTAGTCGCATCTCTTCCTTCTGTTTGCCATGTGACTTTTGCACACATACACAACAGGCTCAGGTGTGAAAGTATGTCCTAACCGGTGTGGCGTTGTCTGGCCCAGTGTTGTAGATGGTAGCAGCTCGTGAGTTTGAAACGATGTGCCGTTTCCATAATTGCACAATAATTGTTCCAGCGTCCGGTGAGGAGGGATTGCCATCGCTCGGTATTATAACATCCTTCCATCTCTCTCCAGTCACAGCAGAAGTGTTTGGGAGTGTCTTGCTTCCTTCATGGGATGTATTGGCAGCAGAAAAACAGGACATTGATTGTTTCATAAATCCCCGTGAGCTCAGCTTACACCACGAGACTTAGCTTTGATAAATGCCCACTGAGGGTTGATTCAGCCTGGCAGCTGATCGCTCCACCAATCAGTGAACGATGAGGAGTTTTTATGATGTTATGGCTCCAAAGTCCAAACTATTTAAACTAGTGGTGGAGAGTAAATTGAGCCTGATTTTGCTTCCTGCTCTATTTTTCACCTCAAACTTAGAAGCCATTCACTAAAATCTAATTTGACAGCATTTCTATTACAGAAACGATCGTTTTCTAGATTACATGACATCCACAGCCAAGACCAATGGCGGCCAATCAGACCCGCATTTTCCAAAGTGACTTCAACTTGCCATTTGGATCTTTTCGGCTCAGAATAAGACCTGAAGGCAAACCAATGTCTGCCATCAGCTTTATTATGTTTAAAGAATAATTCTTTTGTATTTTATTTTAGGTTTTGACCATCATTCCTATCGGTAATAATAACACTGTACTCACCAAGTTAAAAGCTGAGATCCGTAAGCATAGTGGCAGTGATGATAAGCAGTCTGACGGAGAAACCCGAGCAGTCAGACAGGCTGCAAACGGACCTGCAGGTTACTCAAACGTATCTGCAAGAGATAATGAAGGCAAACAATGCATTTATTCCCCAGTCCTACAAATGAAATAACAAAATATGTCAATAGTAACTGTCTTCCAGAATGACTCATTTTAACACATGGTTTAGATCGTCCGACTACTCATGCTTGTTGCCCCTTGCACTGATCTGGGACCCGATTTATGTTGGGTAATTACCACTTGAAATAATGAAGGTGCTTCAAAATGTAAACCGTGTTTAGAGGGCAGTTTTACTTATATTAGTTATCACAATTCCCCCTGAGGGGAAGATGAGGGTTTTTAGCCAATTTGCAATGGAGATCCACTTAAGAGTTGTTTGGATATTTCAGGAAAAGCCAAAAGTGTGAACCTGCTGGTGGCGCTAGAGGAAAATTCAGAGGATCACCAAAGTCAGTAGGAACTTGTGGGGACCACAAATGTCTGTGCAACATTTCAGTGGGCCGACTGACTGGCGTTAGAGCCGCCGTGTCTGAAATGTGTCGTTGCAGTAACTTTGTCTTTAATCACTCTTTATTACTTCTGTTCTTATGCTACTTTTATATACGTCTGTTCATTTATTTTTCGCGTTCCCTAGTTATCTGTACATTTTTCTGTGTCATTGCCGCTGCAACAAATGAATGTTTATTCTTCAAAATGTCAGGAAAAACGACATGTGTTCTCTTGTTGCTCATTAATTGGTGGAGCATCGCCGCGTGTCGGTGTTTCCTCTGTTTGGGTCAGGTCTAATTATGCTCGGGTCTTTTCGGATGATAGTACTTTGCTACTTCATCGTAGTAGCGTCTCAATGTAACTTTGCAGAGAGCAGCTAGTTAATCTGAACAAACTAAAGGGACAGGTCAGGGTCATGGTTTTCTTTTACTGAATGCACTTTCAAAACAATCCCTCAGTGTGTCTTTGGAACTGAAACTCCAGTCAAGGTTCAGTGGTGCTGAATCACATCAGGACGTTTTATAACAGGACATCTGGGCAAGTTTTGGTGATGCTACACCTCTGATGCTGAGGGATCAGGTGAACGTCAATCACGCAGGTTTTGTCGTACCGATACGCCAGGCAGGAATATCTGAGGGTGATCCGCTAAATCCGTAAACTGTCTGCCACTACTTTGCACACATGTAGTAGGTGTGCTTTACACATTAGCTGGTGTGCATGGCAACCAAGGCTGCTGGAGGGAGGGAGGGAGGGAGAGAGACAGAGAGAGAGCAGAGTGAGGTGAAGACGCGCCACGAGATGAGAAAGGGCAGAAAAAGAGGGAAATTAGGTTAGCACCATCACAGGCAGAGAGACATCCACATAGACAGAGGAGACAGACAGGAGAGAGAGAGAGAGCGAGAGAGAGAGAGAGAGAGAGCGAGCTTGGCAGCTTATTACTCCCTGCTCTCTGTCTCTTTGGTGTCAGTTGCTTTAGCGACTCAGCAGCAAGCAGCATGGAGCTGGAGCCTCAGAGATTCAGTACGTAACCCTTTACTCCTCTTTCACTACTACTGCCTTTTGTTTGCGGCTGCTGTTCTTTATTTATTCATTTTTTATTTCTAAGTGGTTGAATTAGAAGGGTTTGATTGTGGTTATGGGTGTGTTGGTTTGTCTGCTACATTAAAAGTTGGATTATCAGTGTGCTCCACCTGTGCTGTGATGGGTAACACGTTTAGTTAATTAAACATTTTTTTGTTGCCGACATTAAACTGGTGTTGGAGGTTTTTAACCTGAGCTGAGCCCGATGAGGCGTTTTGACTGGGCGCATGCTGCTTTGCATTCATCAATGGTCACGTCCATTCGTGTTCATGTGATCTGTTGAGAGTTTCGATGTCTCGAGGTCTAAATTGTTTGCGTCAACTCTTAATAATTATACAAATGTGAGACAATGTGAAAAGCATATGACAGCTTCACTTAAAAACATACACTGTTATTAGTAACATCTGCAAAAACGTTAACATTAATGAAACCTATTCAAAATACCTGTCAATCACCTCCTCGTTAGGTCTTCTCTGTCATCCTGCAGGGCTTCGTGTGGGACATGATCTTTTCCCTGCATTGTTTATTACAGCATAAGGAAGAAGAGGAGGCTTTCAACCTGCTTGTCAGTTTGGGTGCGTGAAGCTTTATTGATGCTTGCAATGAATGCTGCCCATGCCCTCCGTGAATGGCACATTTGGATCTGAATCAGAGACGGAGACAAGTGAAATTTTAAGTTGGAAGGAAAATAAAGTGTCATTAGGAGATGATGCAGCAAGAAGAGAAGAGGTCTCAGCACATGTAGGTGTGGTCACGAGGAATCTGCGGCGCCAAATAATGCACACCTGTACTATGACGTGCAAGTACACATGAGAAATGCCGTTTATCACATTTTTAGGTTCCGAGATCCAAAAGCAAGTGAAGCAATAGAAATAACAAATGAGAAACGGGGGGAGGAGGTGTTACGCAGACTGTGGCATCATATCTAAACGTTGTGCTGCACACAGTGTTAATGTGTGTCAAAGTCCTCTACATGGTCTTTTTTGTCATTTTTCACCCTCAGTATCCTGAAAAGGGAGTTTTAGAATGAGCACCAGGAGCAGGATCAGCACATCTGATCGAACCTGACTGAGTTGACTGAGCTTCTGTTTTAAGCGGCATGTGGTTTTACGCACACACACACACACACACACACACACACACACACACACACACACAAACACACATACACACAACTGCTGCATGGACTGCCGTGAAATGTTCTGCAGACATTCACATCTCCCAGAACATCTGTACGAAATGAATTGTGCTCCTCCTCAGTTTGTGGCATCCAGGGTGAAGTCGTAGCTACTCGCGTCTTTCCGTTCCTTCTCAAGCAGCCTCTAAGTTTCACATGGTGAGATTCTGCATTAGCAGAATGAAAATGTAGTTTATTTATCACATACACGTCAGTGAATTCCCTTTGATAGAAATGTAAATTGCAGATTCACAGACACCCGAATAATGACGCAAAATAAATCTCAATTTACTGCTGAGTAATCTACTGAGCATTTATCATTCCGGGGAAAGTGAATGAGTTGGTGATTTTTGGGGCACAACTGTCATCACAGAGACCTTTTAAGAGACAGATGACAGTCATAGTGTTGCATGCAGTCCTCTCTCGATGCATACATGCAGTCCCCAGCGGTTTTTAGGCAAAAATGTTTTTTATTTACACTCACAAGCTTTTTAAAAGGTCAGATTATAATCCCCATCAGTGCACCAGCATTTCAAAGCAACAGCTTCCTCAGATCTCAGTGGAGGTCATCTTAGATATTTGGCCATGAGTATGGTGAGCGCTGACTAGAATGTAGCAACTGAGAACAAAACCCTTAAAAGATGGACCCAATGTGCAACCGTTCCTTTCACCAGCATCTCAATCATCTTCTATTCACATTACTTTTGTTCAATATTCAGATCGCTTTTTGTTTTTTTGGGATGAATACTGCACTGTAAGTTGAAACAGACGTGCCTTGACTTTCACAAAGCTGCATGATTTGAATTTAACTTTTTTTTTCCACTTTGCTTTTTGGCTCGGTGGCTTTCAAGTGTTGTGAGTGGTGGTGGTGGTGGGTGGTGCACTCCATGGTCTCCTGTCACATCTCCAGGGGTTAGGTCTGTCAATGGGGTGATTTGAGGCTGTTACAGCTAAAGTGAAGCAGTATGATCAGTCGTTTGCGGTCGTGTTTGTGTCACCTGATGAATCTAAGTCCAGTATTACCTCTCTGTTGGCTCTGTTTTTGGTCTCTACCAGCTCCTGGGGGAAATATTTGTCTGTTTGGCTGCTAACTAGCTGCTAAATTAGCTACTAGATGCTACGTCTGACTGCTGTTTGTAGTGTACAGCGGCGTTTTACAGCTCTTTCACTGGAAACAGCTGCTGCCAAGGTGATGAGAGCCACGAGGCTGCACCAAAACAAAGAGCTAAAAGATGCTAAAAAGCTCCACAGAGCTGAGGGGAATTGCAGCGTTGGTGATAATTCACAGGGGCTTTGTCACTGCAAGCAACTCCCTTCTCATTTCATCCATTGTTAATATGAAAAATATTGATTAGTGCAGCTTTAACAAAGTTGTCAGTTAGCATCAGACCTTCACTTCAAAAAAATGTTGGATTATTTGCTTGTTTGTTTGCAGAGTGACTGCGTACAGCAAGAGAAAATCATTGCTGCTCAAATTCATTTTTACTGTTGTTGTTGATGTTGATACCCAAATGTGATTCTAAAATGTCCACCACCATTTAAACAGCAATTACTTGACGAAAGGAACATGAATTAATGTCGAGCTCCGGAGCGCCTCCAAAATGCTGAATTATTACTGGATGCAATTTGGAAAGGATCCCTCTTTTCCCTTCAGGTGGCTCTGATGGAGTTTTGGACGTAGCCGCCTGACGTCTGTATGAAAGCACAGGGGCAGAGGGGAAGATGAACAAAGATGTGGAGTGTGAATGGTAATGTTTGGCCTGACCATAAAGCTTTATTTAATATGAGAGCTTTGATATTAGATCAGAGTTAAAGCTCTCTGATGGGATGATGGAAGGGACAGAGTGAGGGACTGAGATTGATAAAGGTTAGTCTGTAGCAATTCTAATACTGGAAGGATGAGAGGATAAGTGAGCAAATGAAGGAATTAATGCGTCGACGGAGAATCGCTTGGGATGAATTTTAGACATTATGGAGGAGAGTGAAGCTGCAGATGGACGAGAACCCAGGTGAATGTTGGGATATGTGGAACAATCGCAGTATAACCGATGCCGTGCCATCAGAGGCGGGGCTAGCAAACGGTAGCATGTGTTGTCAGGGCAGTGATTTATCACACTTCTGTGGGTTGGAAAGAGCAGTGAAGCTAACTTTAGCACAGAGATGCACACACACACACACACAGCAGCATGCTTGTCACTCTCCCCAGTGAAAGCAGCACTAACGGCAGATGTGAAAAGGAAGTAGGAAAGATCTTCTGCTGTGTGAATCCAGAAAAATGCTGCAGCACCTAAATGTAATGCTTCTAGCTTTACATTTAACTGTCTAAGCCTCAGAAAACTCTGCTGGATGTTTTATGAAAACCTGGGAATTTGGACCGTTGGTTTTCGACTGGTATTTTTCTTTACACATCCCATTAGCATTTGGTTGTAGAGTGTATGCAAAGCGCCTCTCTGCAGCTGTACAAATGTCTAAAAGTGTAATTAAAACCAAATCAAGCTGAGATTAAACTGAAACGCAGGAGATTTCACAGCTCTGTTATTTGTTTCATTCTATTTCCTGGGAAGTCCCTGAGAACTTTTTTATTTATTACTCACGTGCTCAGCTGTATGCCTGAACATCTATAGATAACATTTACTTGTTCGGCTGACCTGCTGTGCACGAACTAAACCAGGCTTACTGTGTTACGCCAGCCGTGAACTGGAATTCAATCAATCAAATCAATTTAATACGTTTTAATTTGTTTATAGATCCGCCTGTATCTTTATATCTTTATAATGTAGAGCTTCAAAACATTTATACCAACTGATGGAAAGGTTAGCATGAAATCAGTTCTTTATTAAACTCAAATAACGGTGTTTATGATCTCACCATCTACTCTTTGGATGATGTACCTGTGTGTCTTTCAGGCGTCTCTACAGTGTCAAATAAAACTGTACTGAAACATGAGATTATTATTGGTAAACTGTCCACAGTGTATGTCCATTGTGACACTTAATGGAAGAAAATCACTACTGAAAATGGCCGACATCACTATCGACGACTCTCTTCTGCCTCTGATATTTATGTATTCTGCTGTTTTATGGACCACAAGTACATCATTGTTCTTTTCTGGGATTTTACAAACGATCCGTTATTCAAAAACAACCGAACCTGTTTAAAGGAAAGAAAAGTGCGGCAAAATCTTTAAATGGAACCTCGCGCACATTCACAGTGTACCTGGGCAGGATTGGGTTTCAGAACCACAGCTAGTGGACAGCTCCTGAACACACACACACACACAGGCATTCATCATTATCATTCATCACGTGCACACCAAGCATATATATATAAAAAGCTTTGTTAACTATTCTTACTCCGTGTATGAAGTAGACGTTCTCTGTTCATACACACACTTCGCACACAGACCTTCGCAGTATGAAACATACAAAGCACACGAGTCAGCAACGATGGATACAAAGGTTTTGCCAGTGGCTCGCCGCCTCTCTGACCTGGCTGATGACAGTTTTCGCCGTGCAGGCAGGACGACAGGTCCTCTGCTTTTGTCTTCGGTGAACACTACAGGGCATGCAGCTCTGCTTCCTTTGTTGGCTGGGGGGGGGGTAAAGGACATGTCTCACATCTGGGACAATAATGGCCTGGTTTGATTTACACCGTTTTAAGCTCACGGCACGCTGCAGCCCAGTGGCAGCGTTGGCCTGAATTCTCACGCCTTTTATGGAAGATGTGATTTCAAAAACAAATATACAACGTGAATGTTTTATTTATTACGATTAAACTTATTGATTTTACAGCAGAATCATTGTAATTTTAGATTGATGTGATTCCTTGCATATATACAGTAGTAGATCATGTTTTATGCGCTGGAATAATGTCATTTTTAAAATATCTTATTGCAGGTTTGTGGTTTGCGCACCGTAGAGCTCTTTGAAATATGATTATATGATAAGAGTGTGATGACACTGTTTAGAATTGATGTCCTGTTTTCATCCCAGCGCAGATCAATCTCTGCAACCTCGCGTTTTTTCTGTCGTGCTGGGAGGTTGTGTTCTCTGCGACTGCAAGCAAGTTCTGTGACATCCCACGTGCAGAGTGCCAGTTTAATTTGTGGTTTAAGAAATTAATTGTAGCTCTGCCCCCCACAGAGCAGTTTTTTCATGTTTTATGTTGGCCAACATTCAGTCACATAGATCATAGATCAGGCTTAGTTACCACTGTTATCTTGCCTGCGATGCTTTTAGGATGCAGAAGACATCTGCAGCCTGTTATTAGAGGGATGCGGTGCAGCCTAACACACACACCTCCTCATCAACTACCACGGTTCAAAAGTGAAATGTCAGCTGAGGGCTTACAGGAGACATGAAATTATATTGGTGGCTCCACGGAGAAGGATAAAATTCACATTTCTAAAAAAAGGTTCAGAAAAAACAAATCCTACTGTGGTCAGAGTTAGCTTTGTGGAAAGGTGCAATAATCATTTGAACAGTTGTTTTAGTAAGCTCGTGGACTCCAAGGTCTAACTATAAACCTAGAAGGCTTTCTAATTGACCTCAGTGTATTGCTGAACGCCTGGCTATGCCCCTGTTCTTTTACCCTCTGTGCCTTTTTGGTTTGTGCAAAGTCCTCACAGCAGAGCACTTCTTTTCATGGTCTTGCATCACGACCTGCTCGTCTTACATCCGTTAAAGGAATGCACGTGGAGGCTTAGACATACCTGCTTTTGCAGTAACAGTAGCAGTGGAGTACAGCAGCACTGCACACTGTGTTACGATGTGGAAAACACTCATCTGTGCCTCTCCCCCACCTTCTGCTGAGCATTGTATTTTTTTTTCCAACTGAATTTGGTTTGGCTCAGTGCAACACGTCTCTCTTGGCAGCAGTGTCTGTTCCCACAGCAAGCTTTCACACTGACTCTGGAGAGAAGTTAGTAAATAGAGATGGAAGTTGTGTTTGCTGGCTGTGAGGTATAAGGACACTAAGCTTCCACCAAAGTCAGGGATCTGACTGCCGACAGCAGCACTGTTGACACACCAACAAAATCCTTGACAGGTGGCATGCTGCAGCGCTCCCTACAACACACTCCCAGACGAGCCCTTCAAGCATTTAAGAATCCTTAAATGAGAAATAAATTCTGTCAGAGGCAGATGAAGATGAAAGATTATGCAATATTTTGATGGATGGGGAACAAATGGCACCTTCTTCTAGGCCCCATGGGAGGGAGCTGCCATGTGTTTCCTGTCAGATTGTGACTGGAGGGATGGCTCGCAGGGATGCTTGCGACGGCACAATCTGTGTGCGTCTCGGGGTCGGAGGCAGAGTTAGTCCTGAGGTTCGTCCGAGATTCATTTGTACTGCAAAAAAAAGAAACATTCAGTCGGGAAGAAAGACCAGCTCCAGCAGTTTCCCTCTGCTCCCTGCGGAGAGCTTTAGAGAGCTCCCTCTCATGCAACAGACGGCAGAGGACATGCTAAACTGGCCAACAGACGCTAAGCTCGTGCACTTTCTTTTAGACTGTCCAGTTGGATTCTGCACTGACAGAACAATCTGCCTCTTCAACACTTTGTTCCTCCTCTTACGGAACATACAGAGAATTCTGTTGGTGCTGTTGTGTGTCCTGGAGTGATCTGGACGTTGACATCATGTCACACATCACCTCAGATTTTATGAACTCACTTGTGGATCTTTGTATTATTCATTTCATTTCATTTCTGCCTGATTTTTTCCCCAGCTGTTTTTGGCAGACACGAGTACTTCATCATTGTAAGCGCTGCAGCTACACTGACACACAAAAGAAGACGGGAAAACAAGGAAATGGGGATGAGTTCATTCCTTTAGATTCAAGGCAGATCAGTGCACTACTATAGAGACAACCGACACCCGAAGGCTGCGAACATCAAGCCTGTTTGTGTCAGAAACAGGTAAAATCATCTCAACTCAAGTTTTAACAAAACAGATATTTAGAACTCAGTGATTCTCAGTTGCATGACAATATATCCAGTGTCTACTAACATCAGGTGCCGTAGGCTATTTAAGGCTGTAGCAGCAAAACTACACCCAAAATAACCATCACATGTACTGGACTGGGAAAAAGCGTGATTGATTGTGTATGAATTAAAACTAGGAGTTATACAGTCTCAGTCCTTGTCACGGGCCTGTATCAGTGAGAATCCACTATAAGACTGATGGGATTTTATATTATCTGGAGAGCTAATGATGCGCCGCTGGGACAGCCCTCCTAATGATAAAATAAAAGCAGAGCAATCACAATGGGAACAGAACATCTCCCGTCAGACTGCTGTCATTACTGAAGTTCCATCGCCGGGGGGAAGCTTTGTTGTACTCGGGGAAAGAGACAACGTGTGGGTGACGGAGAGACAAACAGTGCAAAATGGGAAGTGCAAGGGGCAGTGAAGCAGCCAGTGACACAGCAGAGACACGGCAGGGAGGTAATTGGGGTTACAGGCAAAAAAAAAAAAAAAAACTGCATGTCTTCCCTCATCACAACACATTTCAACATGATAACTGTGGACATGTCATGCGACACTGTGGGTCCATCATATACTGTATGTCACCTCATTCTGACCCATAATGCTCCAGTGTGGTACACCAAATGTGACAATGCAACGGTGAGGTGCATTACTCCTCCAACTTTCACCAAAATCCACCCCAGTGGTGTCTAATACAGCAACCTCTCTGCCCGTCTATATTCCTCTTGAAAGACCTACAGTGCTCACTGGCTTCATTTACTAATAGAATGTTCCACTTCTGTAAAATCAATGACGATAAACTGGAAGGCTCACGAGCTTCTTGGATGGCCGTCGTAAAACATCCTGTGACTTGATTCCTCTTCTTGTGGAAACTTCCTTAGCCGCTGATGGATATCCGATTTACATTTACAACCACAATCCTGTCCAACGTCTTTCTGACGTTACGGTGACGTCCGGTGCCAGCTGGGAACCTTTACATAACCAACGCAGGCTGGGACACTTGCTGAGCCATTTATGGTTAATAACATCATTTGTGCATCACGATTGTCCCAAGCAAGTGGAGCAAGTCTATTCTAGTCTGGGTCAGTTTGGCTTTGGATCCTGTTGCTGATCATCATTCTCATTAGGATCCTTTTAAGCGTGTTTGATAGTTGTAACTTGAAGTGGGACAATCCACATCATATAGTGGGGGAAAGAGGAAAAAGAATGTCTGAAACTGGCAGGAAAATGTTACAGTATAGCTGACTACTGAATATGACTCTTATAATCCAGTTGATTAGATTTAGCTCACTCTGACAAAGTTCACTCCCCTGCAGCTCTCTCTGTAAACTTTACAGTCCACATCTCTCCACCCACCATCTCATCCAAGTTTAGCAGCTTTCCTCTGAATCGTATAAATTAGCAAACTCATTGATCTGCCAGGGTGCTGAGCCAGAGCAAAGTAACAATATGAGTAAAAGTCATTCCAGTGCCCACCACAAATGTCTAGCTCCTCTTAATGTTTTAGTTCAGTCATGTATAATTACAAATCTGTGCGTAAACAGCACCTTTTGCATTGCAGCGTCCTCAGGTTGCACATGTTGCACATGTTCCACATGTTTTTCAGTTGCGAGTCTCTGTTTTGGCGCAGGACCACAAACGGTTACCTCTGCAACATATAGCCAACACGCCCTTCAGATCATCGCATGTACTTAATCTGTCAGTGCTGTAAAGCTCTGCTGACGCTCCCACTGCCGCCGCTGTTGCTGCTGTTAGCATGTAGCGCGCCACCTCCACCCCAGCATCCGCCTGTAGGCTCCCAGTCTACATAGTCTTCGTCTAATGGGGGAAATGATTATGATCACTCCCCCCTCCCTGGTGTACTGTTCTCAGTGCCTCGACACCAAATATTGCTGTAAATACTCTACCTATGCATAATGATGCAATCCAGTAATTGTCTGACACCTGCCAGTATTCAACCATGATGATGATCCATAAGTGCTTGAAATCTGAATTTTCTGCTCAGCATGGGTAAACTATTGAGTGTATATTACAGAGGGAATAGTGAAAGACATTTTGTAGACAGTCTCAGTCTACAGTACCTGTGAGTCTGGAGGTGTTGTGAGGTCATAAGGTCTGTTCCTAACTTTACTTCTATACTAAATTGGTAATAGATATCCATAAACTAATCTAATCTACTTGTGTATCATGACTCCCTATAAGTCCCTGTGTTGTCTTAGTGATTGTGGTATTTTAGTTTATTTTCTATCCACTGCTGTTGTTGTAGTTGATTATTTTACATGTTGCATTAGTTTCATCACATTACATACAGCATGATACATAACTGACCCAATAATTTAGTCAACGTAATTTAGAAAATCTCATAACCGATACTGTCAATATGAATAGAAATGAAATGTCAAACAAAGACTTAAATCATAAGCATCCTTTTTTCAGAAAAAGCAGCCTGAAAAAACTGAATTTAGCAAAACGATCTGCCTGGGCAGTAGGATGACTTTGCTAAAAATAAACCATAATGAGCTTAATAAGTCTGGACAGAGAGCAAAAAGCCCTTGCCAAGCCTGTTATATTTTCACAGCGCTTTTTCTCTCTCCGTTCCTTAATTGCCAACTTGTGACATGTGACCTGCGGTGTGCGCAATGATCCAAACATCACAGTAAATTGACGAGACAGAATTCATGGTGCACTCGGTCCACACTCTGTGTCGCAGCCTTAATTGCCGGGGCCTCGGCAGGGCGGTGGGCCACCGGAGTTTTATTACCGAGCAGCCCCCTCCACCAACATCACACCTCCCTCTCCACACCCCACCCCTTGAATACCTTGCCAAGGTCCAAAACGAATTCAGGCAGCGCTCTGCTACTGCTACTAAAAGAAGTCTGGTTCTCCCCAGGCAACAAGGAGGAGGACTTAATTGGGAAGTCCAGGACGTTCAGCGTTCATTCACTGCCAACAAAACCAAAGGTTCCTGCACATAAGTGACCTCCACAAAGTTATATAACGTGTCAGTACATTATCTAACTACTTCACTCTTCTGCAGCTGTGCACCATCACAGTAGAGTACTCCTTCAAATTACATCACAAAGTCCTAGAAAAAGTAACCGGACCAACCATATAAACCGAGGAGGCTGAAATGTACGTTGCACAATAACATCTAATATTAATATAGGGGCTCCGACCACAAAAATTAACTGCTGGCCCCTATTAACCTGTTCTGTTCGAAGTCCCAGGAACCAAACCGTATATTTACTTTGAAATATTAAGGGTATAAGAACTAGATTTTAACGAGGCAGACTTGATTAAAAACCGCAGGCACCACCTTAAGGCTGTTTCAGTTTTGAATTGTGCTTCAGTTTCAGTCAAATAAACATTAACATAATTGCTACAGAGACAACAGTTTTCCACTTTATCCAGCCTTGTCAGGGGATCGTCAAAATGATTAAGGAGCATCCTCTGGAGATCATGAATACAACATTTACAGTCTGGCCAGTTGTTGAGATGTATGAGTGGTGCTTCTAAACAGAAGCCAATGCCTTAAGCTGCACTACCTCTAATGGCCACTAAATGCTGGCTATAAACCAGTTTATATAAATGTTAAAGCAGTGTTATCTGAAATACTTCGACTGGGTTAAGTTCTTATGAAGTTAAAATGGCTAACACATTAGCAAACAATTTCCAATTTACACACCCAGCAGATATCGAACACCGCGATCATATCCTTGGGGTGGTGTTTGCGTCCACCTGATGAATGTAACCACACAAACCCCCCCCCCACCTTGTACATAATCACGACTCGCCACCCTCTCTGTCTGGACTTCCTCTATGAGGGGAGTGCACTCTTTTAGCTTTTGTAGGTGAGCTGACCCCCCTGTTACCCTCCTTAACCAGGAAAAGGTCAGGGCAGCGTTGGTGGTAGAAAATGTCACCATGTCCTTTGAGAACAGCTAAAAGAAATCAAATCAGCCAGTGGTAACTGTGATGTAGGCTGAGCTTAGAGCGCAGCTCTGCACTTTATAGGCAGAAACATATGAGATAGTGATGTGCATGTAAGGAATACATAAATCAGAAGCTGAGGTGTTGTTTTTTGGCCATTGTTAGGCAAGCTTTATTTGTATATCACATTTCATACCCAGCGGGGAAGCACAATGTGCTTTACACGAAGATTAAGAAGAAAAGAAAGAGAAAAAACCAGAAGAAGGAGAGAGACACAGAAGAAGAGAGAGAAGAAAATAATAACAATACTCATCTAACCCGCTTATCCTTAGAAGGCCGCTGGGGGCTGCAGCTGATCCCAGCCTACACTGGGGGGAGGGGGGGTTATTCCCTGTCAGTCACAGGGCTGACACATAGAGGCAACAACCATTCATGCTCACAGTCACACCTACACCAACCAACCGAACCTGCATGTCTGAACTGTGGGAGGAAGGCGGAGCATCCAGAGATATCCCACACAGGCATGGGGAGAACATGCATACACAGAAGTGTCCCAGCCAGCTGGCATGTTCAAACCCAGATCCCCCCTGCTGCTGCAGGGTGACAGTGTTAACCACTGTGCCAGAAACTGGGTCCACATCTCAGGCCCATGGGCAGGCTGATCCAGCACCTGGGGGCATGCCTCAATGTCTGCCCATTAACATTAAGCATCTGTGACAAAGCAATGTTTGGAAGCCTGGAGTTTGTCTTTCCTGCATGTCACAATCTTAACAGGTCATGCAGCCAAAAAAACAAAAATCACAATTTGGTCAAGGAGGGGGTGGAGGGGGTGTAGACTGGGTACAGCTGACATAGGACGAGGAGCAACCAGCATAAGCAGATTATGAGAATCCTACATAGAGTCCTGCATAGGGCATAAAAGGATCATATCCATGTCTCTAGACCTGACAATTTTTTGCCAAGTTCTAGCTCTGTACCCGAAGCAAATATTTAGCTTTACTTCATCCACTGGCCTTTTGGATTCCTGCTTCACTGTCCTGGTGTTGTTCAAGTTGGCTCACTGTCATTCTGTCATGGCTTGTTGGGACACTTAGAATAGAGGAACCATTCGGATGCCCCCATGACGCCTCCCTATAGAGGTTTTGCAGACACACTCATTTTCAAGCAGGCCCAGAACCACGTAGAGGGATTATGTTCCATCTGAAGTCACTTGGTTAGAGTGTGCTCATGTGTAAATATGTGTTTGTTTTTATCTTTAACTTTATTCTTACATGCGTCAGGAGAGTAGGTGGTCTGTGTGTAGAAATGGACATGCTTTTGGGTGATTTTCACCCTGGATGCTCCATCCCCTCCTCTCCCCCGGTCGTCATGGTTACCCGACGTGGTCATCAGTCAGCTCCGGTCGCTGTGATCAGAGAGCGTCCCGTTTCCACTGGCACTGAATCTGTCAGTGAATCCTGCACAGCGTGGAGAGGAGGACATGTGCCGTGTGAGTGGGAAAGGCGGCGTGCCTGCCTCACAAGATTACACTGTGTTTACATCACTGGAAGTGCCACAGAGCAAGGTGATGGCTTGTCTTGAAACTGGGTTATGCCCCCCCCCTTTAGAACAGTGCTTAGAATCGGTCGAAGACTCAGAGGCAGCTTCACGGTGTTGATCCCAGTAATGTTACGTAACTCACCTCATGTAAAAGGAGCACAGTAATTACAGTCACCCCATCTTTTCTTATAAGATACAGTGAGTGAGGGCTTTCTTTCACCTGTGATGAGGTTCACTGGTCTGTGATGCACTGAGTCAAGAGACTTTAAGGTGGAGGGAGAGCCATGCATACTATAATAATAATAATAATAATAATAATAACATTGTGTATAGCACTTTTCATAAACACGTTACAAAGTACTTCACAAAGACGTAAAACTAAGAAATACCAGATCAAAGTGGACTAGAAATAATTAGATAAGATAAAAATAAAACGGTAACAACACATAATTGTTAAAACATTATTGCACTAAAAACACAGAATCATTTTAAAATGGTGTGTTTTTAAGAACAATACAAACAAAAGAACGGAGCTGGTTTGCCTGAGCTCTTACACAATATATACAATATCACCATAATCAAGTGCAAAACTAATAGATACTAGAATAGACTGGACGGAATCAGACATTACCTGCACTCTAGGCTGTGCCTCTCATTAGGGGATAGAAAAATGAAGATCCTATAGACTTCAATGTGTAACAGTTTGTAGAATATGATTCCACTTGTTATCATTGAAATTATTTGATATGTATTAGGGAGGGTTATTGGCTCAAGGGCGCCCTCTCTCAACAGAAGTTGATATATTCCACTGGCGGTGCTGAAACTTTGCCAGTCTATGAGAGCCATGTCCGAGGGGAGTCACAGAGCGCAGCACTGTTGAGATTATGGCGTATTAATATCTGTATATTCACTGCTGGAACATGTAATGCACTGTGACTGATGGAAATATTGATGAGAAGTGTGACTAGTGGGTTACTGTTCTTTAAGGTGCTATAAAACGTTCTAATAACAGCATAACGCAGTCTTGAGCTAGCTAGGTGCTGTGCTATAGGAGCGTGCTGCTCTTCTGTAGCGTGTGTCAGCTGCCTGTATCGAGCCAAAGGAATGACTGACCAGTATATATCCTGTTCCTGTCCAGGTATATACAGTATTTATGTATTACGGTTGATAAATCCCACTGGCGGTGCTGAAACCTTGCCAGTCTATGAGAGCCGTGTCCGAGCTGTGTGTCAGCTGCCTGTAATGGAAAAAATAATGTACCGGAGTGTGAAGACCAACAACCTTTGATCATTACGACACAACGCAGAGTCAAAGGGCTTCTTGAAGCAGCCAGTTACAGTAAAGTGTAGCTGAGCGCAGTTAAAGATGCACTGGGACGTGTGTGTGGATTACAGTTGTGACAAGTATGTACAGTATATATTCATTTTGTGTTGCTTTGTCTACATGTCCAAGTTATTTTGCTATGGTATGGATGTGGCTTGTAGGCAGTACCTTTGAAAGTAGCATACGATTTGTTTTTTAGGGTTTAAAACAAGCTCATTGTCAGGAACGGGTGTGGGTGGAGGAGGAACTCAAGCGCACACAGTCAGTACGCAACACATTCTTTAACGAAGGCATAACTGAAACTTACAAAAACGTAGGTCAGCCAGGGAGCAAACGGAAACGGGGAACTGTAACACGGAGACAGTGTAAACATAGACCTCTCATACATCGACTACTCTTACATTGACTACGACGCCACAAGGAAACGAGGACCTGAACACACTTAAACACACAGGACACTAACGAGGGGATGGACCTCAGGTGAACACAGGGGGAGCAGGTGAAACCACTTAATGATCAGGGAGACACCAGGGAGGCAGAGACAGGACACCAAAAACAGGAAACACAAAACCTAGGAACAACAAGACAGACGCAGAGAACTAAAGCAGCAAACACAAGACCAAGGAAGAACAAACACAGACACGAATCTGGGATCCATCAGAAAAGGACTGTAGATTTGCAACATGGCCAGATTAAGAGATGGTATCATATGCAAGTTGCAGATAGCAGGAAACTATCTGCAACTTGCTTTTTAGTTGCTTTTAAACATTTAAATGTTTTCAAGTTTATTTGATGCACTGCTGCACTTCTTTTAAATATGCTGATTTTATGCTCACCATTTCTTACAATCTGTTCAAGTTTTATTTCTTTTAACTGCACTTTATTTTATGGCATTCTCTTCTGTGAAGCACCTGGTGCATTTCATTTCTTTATTGTAAAGCACTTTGAACTGCATTTCTTGTATGAATGGTGCTATATAAATAAAGTTTATTATTATTATTATTAGTAGTATTATTATGTGCATAAAAATGTACATTACCATGCGGAGATGCGATTATTTATACATATTGTGGAAAGAAGTGCATGAAGAATGGGCCTCCTATCCAAGACAGTAACAAAGTCATAACGTTGACAAAACTTGATTTCAAGATAAAATCACCTGATATTGGTTCTCCAAATGATTTAACCCCCCCCCTCATCATGTAAGCACAGACTATCCACAACTGACATTTGGAACAAACAAATCCACACTCTAATTTTCCACTCACCTAATTTTGGGCGAAGGGAAGCGGTGAAACAAGTAAATATTTCTCATTATTTGTACCGCTTGCTGTTTCAGACTGAGTATGATGAGGCTTTATGAGTCAGTAATTATAATAATGTCCCAATTTATCAGCAGGTGATGGTGGAGGGGTTCCTTTTTTTTTTTTTTGCCATTTTAGCTTTGCTTTGATTGTGTTGTCTTGTTTTCTTTACCTTCCTTTACGTCTCCTGTTTTTTCCCCACATTTGTTTGGCTTTCAGTTGCTCTGTTTTTTGACCTGAGAAGCTGTAACTAGTCCAGCTGACAGGTAGGAGACAGAGCAGGAAATGCACAGTGTTCTCCCGAGTCCCTATATCACAGGGCTGTCTGTCACTGGCTTCAGCAATAAGGTTTTGGCACTGCGATCCCTGCAGCCTGCCTGTAACCAAACAAGAAAACAAGCCATTATATGACATAATGAAATCTTAGCAGGTTGATTGATTTAATTTTGAAATCCAGACTCTACTTGCTTTGACTTTTTAATATGCAATTATGAATGTGGTGTTGGGAATAAAAGCCGTTGTAAAGTTGGTGTTTTCACCAGAGAACTACATGAAGTCAAACCCATGAGGCATAGAGTTTGTTTTTTTTCTTCTCCGGCAACTGTTTCCTAGTTATTGTCCACCTCGGATATCATGTACTGTATGTTATTTATACTCCGCACCATGTATCAGAATCACAATCAGAAACACATACGAGGAATTTACTTTGGTGATTTGCTGCGTTAAAAGTAGAAAAAATATAAAAGAAGTAAATTAAGATAAAATTTTGAAAGAAAACAAGCTATTCAATAATAAACAAACTGTACAATAATGTGGATGGGGAACAAATTTGTGCATTTAGTGCAGGGTGTGCAAAAGATTGATTCAGGATGTGCAAAGTTCACAGTATTTACGTTGACTTAGGGCTTACGCTAGTATAGGGTGTAGTGCCCTTTTGGGAGGGAGGGGGGTTATGGGGCCCCGGGGGGGACCCGGCCTTGTTGATGAGTCCAGCTGCAGACTGGAAGAAACTGTTCTTGTGACGTGAGGTTTTGTCCTGATGGACCGCAGCCTCCTGCCAGAAGGGAGAGATTCAAACAGTTTGTGTCCGGGGTCAGAGGGGTCAGAGGGGTCAGCCACAACCCTTCCTGCTCGCCTCAGGGTCCTGGAGGTGTACAGGTCCTCGAGAGACGGCAGATTGCAGCCAATCACCTTCTCAGCAGAGCGAGTGATATGCTGCAGTCTGCCCTGGTCCTTGGCAGTGGCAGCAGCGTACCAGGGGCAGACTGCAGCGTATCATTGTATTGTATCATGGCATTGAGTCAATAAAATGTCTAAAATCCTTTCTCCTAGTTCCTCCCAAATTACAAAAGAGGTTCTACATCCTGAAACCTTTCCCCTAAATTCTTCATTCAACATCCCGTTTAACACATAAAACTTAAAAATGGAAACCGAATCGATAGCTGTTTTACTTGGTATTGTGTTATCATGCGTGCAGTGTTACTTGCTGAAAGAGTCCATTAAGTAATTTACTTCTCTGAGATATAATCTCATTAGTCCATATGAGTTGGTGCCAACAATCAAGGAGGCACAATATTTGCTCTTGTTCTCAAGAAGTCTGAAAATCTAATGGCACGACATTAACCTCTTATGTGCAAGAGATGAACATTTTGATTTTAATCACTCAGCCTGTTAATCTGGTGCAAACAAACAACACTCTCACTGAATGTGCAACATCTTTTTGCAGAGTGTCGCTAAATTCTAGCTCTTCCCATGCTAAATCAATCTGGGTTCATTATTACAGATATGGGAGAGAAAACGTCTTTCACATGGCTCGCTGTGTCTGCGACTACAGATCCTTTGATGCCACTATGGTAATGACTAGCACTCCAAATATAACCCAGTTAGAGTGTAATTAAATGCAACCACACACAAGGCATTGCTCCACATAGCAGGCTCATTTATCACGGCCTGTTACAGAGTGAAGAAGTACACATATTTTCTCACCCTAGAACAAAGGTACACAGAAACTCCATGTGTTGGGTCCATTTTCCACTACAGTAACTTTTCTTGGAACTCAGGAACCTTACTTCTGTGTAGACCTGGGCCAGTGTTTCTGCATCCTGTGAAAAAAGCCCCCGCACCTGGGGGACTATATAACAATGGCCCGAGAACAGATTGGCCAGTGCTGTGGTGTAGTGTCTCTGATTGGTTAAACAGTCTCAAGGCTGCATTCATATGGTAATGCAGGCCTCCCGGCGTTCTCTAGAAATGGCAACATTCATTACTGCCAACACCATGAAAGTGTATCATGTAAATATGCATATGGGCAGTTGTGCTACTCTTAGAGCTTTACCAGAAGTGAGGCTAACAATGGAAGGTTTAGCTACTGGTGGCAATAAAGCAGCGGTCATAGGGTCATTAGCATTAACTTGTTCAGTACATTTCACACCAATCTGTCTACTGGGGAGTCTCGCCTCAGGTGAACCTGGACGGTGTGCTGTGGCTCTCAGCTTACTTTAGATGCAAAGGGCTGATGACTGATGACTGGCTAAATCAAGCTCAGACTGAGATGCTGAGTTGTTTCTGCATATGGTGTGTATCATTTCCTGTGCTGGCATCTTATCCCATGTAGTGTTTCACGTGAAGTTGAATTAAGTCAACTGCAAGTCTTCCCAGGCGGAGCAAGGCAAACATGCATGTGATTTGAAGTGCTGTTAGTTTAGCTGTTAGTGGTTGTTAGCAGCAGGAACACCATTGGCTGTTTGCTGTATGATTTCGCCTCCAGAGAGGAGAGCAGGCTCTCTCTCATCCCTTTACTTTGAGGCTTGGGATGGCTCATTGTGTCAGTTTTGCTGGCATTAGCCCACGGTTGGTAAGAGGGGAGCGAAAGTCCTTTGTAATGGAGATACGTGCTTCTAGAAAGCGCTAAGAATGAACTTCATCTGGTCAAGATAAGGATACAATGGGGAGAAAGGGATGATGACGTGGACAGACCAAAAAGAAAATACACATTCAAATTCTTCCAGTGTAATTTTGCTGTGACTGTATTCAACAGCACTAGCAATTAGTTCAAAAGCCTCAAATCACAGATGTTTCGATAACCTGACAAGGACCTCTACTGGGATAATGACTCCTGTCTGTCACTTCCTGAACCATTATTGAACCACTAGCAGCAAAAAGGTATCCAGACACCTAACAGACAATACAAGATCAGTCTTTATGCACATTATGTGTTGTTACTCCACATTTACCCTTATTAAAACCTTTTCAGAGATTTCTACTTGGCTGACTGGTCCCAAACCACCATCCAACCCCTTTGCATAGACAGAGAGGATGGGGCTGTTCCAGCATTACCCATCCACCTCACTATACATTAAATACTCACATCCTTTGACTTAGTGTGATGTTGTTAACAGTGCTGCCAATCCTTGTAAGTCTGAGGTCAGAATAGATGGATGTGTCAACAAAGTGACTTGCTTTTCCCAACTTTAACCAAGTAGTGTGTATGTTTAAACCTTACCCACCTTGAACTATTGCAATGGCTGCTCAGAAAACAATCATAGGATTAATTTGATTAACAGTCATGTGTAATGGTTAAGGACGGCACCGATGCCCTGCTGATGCGGTACGTCACATCAGGAGACACTAAAAGTGGGTCGTTCTGGAAGGCAATGACAAATGTCTGAAAGTTTTGTTTGTCTAAGATTTCCTTGAAAGAATCAACTGAGAAGTAAAAACAGCTTGTAGCCTCACGTGGCTCGTTGGTTTGGTTCTCACAGCTCGCATCATGAGCTGATTTTGATTCGGAGGCTTTTTGGAGACCGTTGCCAACATGGAGAGAAGAAAAGAGACCGACTAGGAAGACGACCCTTAGGGACGCGAGGAGGAAAAGGCGGGAAGAAGACTGATGAATTCAGACGTGGTTCACTGTGGGATTCTCCACACAATGGGCTGGCTCATCAACATTTAATGAGGAACTGTCAGAGGGAACATTGGTGCCAGTGTTCGTGTGCACAGTGGTGGGGATCACCATGAATAATACAGTGGCTGCTTGATCCAGCCGGGTTCTTCGTTAGGGTTAAGGCGCACCGCGAAGCCAGTCCTCAGCTCAGGGTGGCCTTGCCCAGCAGAGACAGTGTGACAGGCGCAGAGAAAGGAGACTGTAAGAGAGGAGAGAGGCAGAAAGTCACGTAAAAGTGCACAGTAACAGACAAGAAGGTCAGAGAAAGATGACAGATCTGCAGTGTGTGTGTGCGTAAGACTCCCCATGGTCATCATATACTCTGTGTGTCTTCCGATTACGCAGCTTCTTCGTCTTTTCCCTCTACAACTGGTAGAAACATGAAGCAAAAGCTGCCCACAGGTGAAATGTACTATCCTTGCATTTCATTCAACCAGTCTTGCCAGCCATAGTGTTAAATGAAACTGGACTCGGTTGAGACCAAAGACTGTAATGATGCGGCGGGTGGCCGAGACAAGTCCGTGTCCAAACGCCCACACGACTGAGACGAGTTTGAGTCACAGAAGCTATGAGGCCAAGGCAAGTCCAAGATTAAGACCAGGCTCGAAAAGGGACAAGAGACTAGACTCGAGCATGACGGTCATGACATGCAGTTTGCGGACGCTCTCCAGTGGTCTCTGCAGGTCTGATGTGCAGCCTCAGCTGGCAACATGCAGCCACGCCCCACATTTAAAGGCCTCATGGGATATTACTTTTCCATGCTGTTTCACATTACGGGCCGATGAAACTGGCAAGCTGGCACCAATCTTACGTAACAATACTCTTTGTAACAAACACTACAAATCATGGACAGATGTTTTTTTTCTACGGGAGCAGTGTAATTACACAACAGCCCTTATGAATGAAACAGATTAATTTTCTGTTACATAATAAAGGCAGATGATGTGTCATTGTTTTCCAAATTACATCCCAACCCCAGTTTAACAACAAATGATTCTGTAACATCAGCTGCGTCTCTGACGTTGCATCTCTGCATTGATTGAGTCATCTCTCTGTTTCCTCTCGGTGATTTGTCCTGTTGAGGCTCCAGGCATCACTCAATACAAACTCCAGGGACGGATTTCGGTCCATTAAGCTGGAAATTAAAAATAAGTGTCTCTGTGTTTGGGCTCTGATATCCAGTGTTAACCCTTAATGCAGCAGCCATTGAGTGAGCCGTGTGGATGGATGGATGGATGGATGGATGGATGATGTTGAAAGGGGCAAGAAGTGAGATTTACTGCCCCATCAGGTACTGGCATCTTAATGAACACGTCGCACGCAAGTTTTTGACACAGTCGCCCATCATTAGCATGTAGCTAGTTAGCAAAGTTGACCTGAAAAGTAGAATGTCATAGAACTGTCGTAGAATTTTAATTAGTTTGTGTTTCCTTGAGCTATTTTTATGGGACACATCTTCAAGAGGATGTGACAAGACCACATAATTAATCTGGCACCCGGAACTCTGCTACATCAGTGTTTCACCACTGCTACACACCTAGGTTAGGATTTGTGTCTCTTGTTTTTAATAAGGTAAAATGCGCCTGTCTAGGCATCAACGGGTGAGGTTGTGATTATTTACAGCCTTGACAAACGTGCTCTATTTATTCCTTATTTTATGGCCTTTCTGGTGGAGTGGAGGTAAATCCATCAGCCTTTACCGCAGCTTTTGATTTTCTATACCTTTCGCCAAATTTTCACAGGTAGTGAAGTGAGAGGTAGAAATGACACAACTGCGATACTTTACGATACCTTAAGACGTGGCAGATGGGATTGTAATGTTTATGGGCTGGCTCTTGCGGATAACAGCTGTCTCCATTCAGATTTTTAATGTTGAAGCGTCAGGCACATGTTTACTTTTTTATTCAGGTTCCTGCTGTGAAACTTAGCGTTTCCGTGTTGAGAGGTGTTCACACGTGCTACTGGGAATTAGATGCCAAAGTTTTTTAAACACATAAATGATCATGACAAAAGCTAGGAAAGCAATATTTAAAAATTAACATCTGAGAAATGATTTGCTTATGTGGTTGAATCCTTTTTTTAGCTTTAGTGAACTGGAGAGATCTTTTTTCTTAATCTAGTTGTCGCAGTGTGTTTTTTTTATGAATTGTTTCTGCTCTTGTTCCTTTGTAAACTCATTAGCAGCCATGTTAGTGCCCTACAATATTAATCAGCTGCTGATGACATTATGCTGTAGTGATTAGAACAGGGCCATAGCCAAGGGTAAACTGCTATTAAATCCTCTCTAAATTGACCTGAATTGAACTCATCTGTTCCCAAACTGGAGCATCAGGACCTCAAAGTGATTGTTGATTTGATTTCACTGTTACTTTCTTCCCCGACTCATCTGACTGAAACAGATCTAACCCTAGTCTCATACTACCGCATTGCTGAAAGGATTATGGGGCAACAAGGTGACCTGGAAGAGACGTTTTTGGTTGGTTACGTAGATTTTACACGTCACAGTGAATTCAACTCAAGTCATCACATTTCACACCACTTGGTTTCCCCCCCTGCTATAGCCTCTGCTCTGAATTTACACTGTGAGCGCGCAACAGGGCAGTCATCATAAATGACTCCAAAAGCAGTGGTGGAAAGTAACCAAGTACATTTACTGTATTTGAGTACAATTCTGAGGTACTTTTACGCCATCTCTACTACATGTCAGAGGGAATTATTGTATTGCATTCTTACTCCGCCGCATTTAGTTCACAGCAGAAGATACATTTTAGATTTACATGTTCTTCTTTCCTCTCCCATAACTGATCATTTCAGCTAGTGCTTTGTTTTGCCAAAAAAATAAGATTCATATGTGGGAGGGTGGACGAACTCAGGGTGGATGCCAAACACACTGAAATCAATATAACAAAACCAATCCTGGCTAGACTCTGCCTAACTCAGAGAAAAGCATAATCAAAAGATCTAGCTGGCTGGTCTACAAAAGAGACAGGTGAACAAACCACACAGGGGTGGCACCACCCACTTACCGAGGGCCTCTAACTGTCAGGTACTATGTGCAACGCACAGGGTGCCCCAACTTACCTAGTCCATTAACCTAAAAATTGCAATTTGCAGCACTGATGTAATATCTCAACCATCTGCCAGAGTATGAATCAAACCAAAATCTGTTGTTCTGACCCCAATTTTCTTGACAGTACATTAAGCACACAACAGCAACACTTGAGTTACATAAATAAAGCTGGCGTCATTGCCATTGTTGAATCTTCCAGGTAAAATTACTTTTAGAGCGGATTTCTAATAATAAGATGTGACCCTTTGTGAGCCTGTCCAGGTGTGGAGAAGTGGTTCTGAATGACAGGCCATGTTGTTGATATGAAGTAAACTACACAGCCCCAGTTATTACTGACTGCTCACCGTGGCAAACCAGTAGTTATCTTAAGGGAGTTAGTTGAGTTAGTTAGTTGTCTTGACACTGTTAGTGGGGATCTGAGAATCGGAACCATCACGGTCGACCTCGATGGGGATTAATAGGAAGATTTTCTGTGATTATAAGATGGATACAAAAGATCATCTGTGTGTGTTTAAGGTTTTACTCGGAGAAGAGCGATTTGAATGGTAAATGGGCCTAAAACAGCATTTGTTTGCATGCTACTGTATACGGTATGTTTAATGGATAAGGCTTCCGGTTTTTTCTTACTGTCAACAAATCCCATAAAAAGGCCAAAACCAACAAATTGTTAGTCCATCTCTCAATACTGTCTGATTCCCTTACCTTGGCTCTCAGACCCAAAGCTCATTGGTTCCTACTGAAGACATTAAAAACAGGTCAGAAATATTTAGGTCCAGTTTATAATTGGGCAGTGCAGTTTTAGTGCAGGACTAACTGGTGCAGTTGTTGGGGACCACTTGCAGCTGTGGATTAATGCTGCCCTGCCACAATTTCTTATAAAACAAACAGTTTGCATTCAGTGCTGCTCGGTGTCATTTATTGTTTTTTTTAATGCAAAGCCTTTGTGTGCATCCTTGAGGCCCAACAAACCTGATGAATTCATTCCTTTCCTCTTGAAACACTAGCAAACCATGCCAAGCGTTTTTGCTGGCTGGCAGTATTCTTCTTCCTCGCCCTTTTGTTGGCACCGTGTCTCTTCTTCAATCAGCACAATAACCAGAAACTAGTAGCAGTGTAGTGCTTCGCCACACGTGACGATCATCTGCCGCAGGAGCAGTCGCTTCAGGGGTGAAATTAAAAGCACAAACACATTCAGAACGACTGAGCAGAGCCTAAACCAAAGTCAAAATGTAGAAGGTTATGAAAATATCATGGATGTATACATACAATATGATGATAACATATGTTTCCTGGTCCTTTTTCACTCAGTGCGGAGGCTGATTTTAGAATGTTAATATTCCTCCGAACCTCATATTTGAATATCATCTTCGGCCAGAGCAGCGGAAACGACAGAGCCAGGGATTATTCAGCGTAGCCTTTCATTTCATTAACATACAATAATTGCCTGCTGAACGTGAGAGATGACAAACCACAACTGTCCGCACCATGATGTGTTAACCTTACTTATCTTGCTGGATATCTCAGGATATCTTATATGTCTCAGTTTAGACTCCAAAAGCAGCCAAGCATCAGTAATGAAGAGAATCTGTATCATCTGCTACTCTGGTTCTGTATTTTAAGTCTGGTCCTGGAACATAGCCAGATACAGCCATCAGCCAAAGGCAACTCTTTCCTTTTGACTTCATATATATCAAAGCTGCTGTGCAATTTCATGTCTATACTCTTTAAAAAGTTTAAGGACTGTCATTTCATATTTTAACCCCAAATCACACCTTTGCACTACTGATGACGTCTTTCCAAAGCATGCTGTATAGAAAGCACATTTATTAAAATGTATGTAGCTCCATATCATAACAAAGTCATCTCATAGCACTTGTTCATATAGAGCAGGTCTAGACCGACTATTTACAGAGACCCAACAATTCCCACCATGAGCAGCACTAGGAGACAGTGGCAAGGACCAGAGCCAGAACCAGGATCTGGGTGGACTATCTGCCTCGACTTGTTGGGTCGAGAGAGAGAGAGAGAGGATGGGAGTGAGAGAGAGAGCAGGAGGAAAGACACACACAGCAGAACAGTACAGTTCCACATGTAAAGCAATAGCAGCAGTAATGGTAACATTAATGAAATAATAGTAACAATACAATATTAGTAATACTAATAAATGCTATAAACCCCTAACTTAAAATCATGTTTTCTTAAGTTACAGAGAGCTTAGTACAGCAACTGTAAAAAAAACAAAACACACACAAATGTAAAATATTAGGTATGTGCAGAGAAAGGGTCAGCAGTACAGTGAAATATACACAAGTTGTATTAAAAGGCATCAAACAATGCAAAACTCATCTTTTAGGTTTCAGTGTGTTAAATGGCTTTAATCACTTTATGCTCACAAGAAAAAAATGACATACTTCCCATCAATAACAAATGTGGCCCCTTGTTTTGAGTCATGGAAGCGCTGCCATCAGTTTACCAGTGAAACCACATGAGTGGTGTGTAGGATATCGGTTGTGATGGATGACAATGATCTTTAGTGGGAGGGGAAGTTTTTAAATTTATGAGATCATTCAATAGTGCTGACATGTTCTCCTTCAGCTGAGGATTAATGGGCTGACTGTTTAATTGAGACTCTCCTGACAATTCACTTCACTGCGTGATCCGCTCAGGATTTACTGAACGACACCACCTTTCAGGTATTTTCATCCATCTCACGGGAGCATTGAAATTCGTGGCCTGACTCTCTGTTGTGCAAAGGAAGAATGATGCATTGTCAATGTCACAGTTTTCAGAAAAATCGAAATGAGGCGAGTCCCCTTGGTGTCGACTGTAATCAATCCCATTTCAGCAGACCTTCGACACTGACACAGGATGTTTTATTAACGATTAGCAGGGACAGGAGGCTCTATTTTATGTTTAGAAAGTGACACACTGACACTCTGGTTCACGCTCTTCATATCAACACAATACTGGCTGGTACTTACTGATTAGCAGTCATACTAGCTGAATTGAAAATCAAGGTAATGGCAAAAGCAACACGATCATGTGGAGACGTGCTTGGCACCACCTGATGAATGTATGTCAGCGTTCCCTCTCTTTTAGCTCTGTTTTTGGCCTCCGCCAGTTCCTGAGAGTAAATATGTTTAGCTGCCGAATGCTGCAGTCTGGTCACCAACTCGTCTCTCGCTGTGTCTGTCTGCCGTTGGCTGATGAGCAGGTAGTGAACTGGGGAGTTTTACAGCTGCAGATGGGAACCAGGGTGATGAGAGTGCTGAACCAAAATAAGACAATGAGCTAGAAGAAGCTAAGTTTACGGTGGCCCTGAAGGTCAAAACACGACGACATTTCAAAAAGTTTTATTTACAACCACAAACCAACTACTATAACTGCTTGCAACGCACCAGGCTGCAACCTTCTGAAACTTGCCAGTTTACGTGACGGTACCATAGTTTCCATAGAAACGACTCGCTGTACTTCCCTGCTAACAGCTTTTTTGTAGCTGGATATGGTCTGTGGCGTATTAAAATATGAATGAGGATAGTGATGGTGAGCTACTTGCTACAGTTGCATTTCTAGTATTGATAAACAGTGAAAACAGCTGACTTCTCTACGAGCTGATTGGCTGTGACAGGTGATGTGCCGTACGTTCTAAAACCAGCTGCTGGCAATTTGACAAGGTGACATCAGCCGACTTGAGTCGAGCTGGGATGGATCATATCACACGACTGCAACTTTTCCCTGCAACGTTCTAAAACAATTCTTGTCTCGTTGCGAACCTTTGGTCTGAAGTGGGCTTAGTCATGCCAAGAGTGTCATCAGTTGCCTGACAGCCAACCAACCAATCACAGCTTGTGGAGTTTAGAGCGTCGCTACAGTTGATCCAACTAGCACCGTCCCATTTAACACGTCCAGTGTATAAACTCTGAATTGACTTGGGTTCGGTCCAATCACAAACAAGAAGTGCTGTCCCTCCCTTTCCATAATCTGAAATGTTGTGTTTTGACCTTCAGGGCCATATTAAATGCTCCATAATGCTGACAGAAGCTCCAGAGTTGATGATAATTCTCTTATTACAAGCAACCCCTTCCACATTTCATACATTTGACCCATGGCTAATATTGAAAATATGATGCGTTCAGCTTTAAATACAAGAAGTGGACACAATAAAGGCATGCTGTATTACCATGAAATACAACAGTGATGTAATGAATGCTACATTTATGAAGCCTATAGTCTTCAGGGAGCTGTTGGTTCGGTGCTATGGTATCTTTTGAGACCTTGGATTGTGGTATTGGATCGTGTCTGTGTATTGTGTCTGCCCTGTGCATGTTCCAAGGCCAG
>JAVQJF010074340.1:0-20504 GCA_036023855.1 Gadopsis marmoratus
GGTCTGGAGTTGATTCCAAGTGTTGAATATGCATTTGGGAGCTGTTCATGGGAAACATGTGGTCCAAAGAGGTGTCGATGCGAGTGAAGGAGGCGTCATGAGGCTGAAAGAACAAATCATATATATATATATATATATATATACACTGTACACTGGATGTAGATTAAAACTCCTCGGATCTAAACTTTGAGTGGATGAGGTGACGCTGCGTCCTGGTTGGCAGCGCTACTCGGTAGCGTTGAGGGAATGATGGATGTTTCGTGGCGTCTGGCGAAGCTGCAGCTGCATTAATAAACGCTGATGAGTCTGGTTTTCTTTAAAAGCCATTTCTGCTTTATTAGTGGGAGCACAATATAGCTGGGCGGGTGGAGACAGATAGGAGGACGTGGTAGAGGTCAGGGGGACGCTCATATGGCCAATATAGATCCAACTGCTGTATCTGACCATGAATAACCAGTTTAATCATTACAAGCTTCTTTTCTTTCTCCTTTAGAAACTTGAGTGTTGGGTCTCTAATATTCTCATGTTCCCTTCATTCACACACAACGATGAGACAACAAGCCTTCTGTCATTTCTTCCACCTCGTGTTTGGTTTGAGACTGAAAACATGGAGGAAGCAAAGAGCCGCTGCTGTACGTGTTTTCTTCTTCTGACGGCATGAAAACCTGCGACGCTTCACTTCACCACAACCTGAGCTGCACGTTATTACACCAAATCACAGACGCTTCATGATTTATGTTGTATGAGCTAATACATTAGTTCAAAATCAGGTTTATAAGAAACTCTCATAGCAAAGGTTGAGTATAAAGCCCCCCCCTGGAATTACAGCAGACATGGGCTTTATTTTTCTGTTTGCATTCGCCAATAGGAACGCTGAAGAGCTGTAAACCAGCCGGCGGTTGCTATAGTGACGTCACTAACAAGATTTTTAGATTTTGTCGATGCTCAATAAAGTCTGGACTTCACCGTCGAGCTGCTGCGCCGGGTGTTTATTAAAGATGGCGGATGGTTGCTGGCGCAGCATTGGCTCATGTGTTCGACCAATCACAGCACACTTACATCACTCAAGGCTCCTCTTGTGCAGAGCGTACCGGCTGTGATCGTTCCGTTACTACTATAGTACAGTAAAGTACTATCAGCTAAATGTACTGACTATATACTTATTATACACACACACACAACTCTTCAAATAGAAGTTATTGATCCTTAAAGTGCTTTAATCAACTCTGCTGTGTTGCTTATTGATCCACACACACAGACACACACAGTCTACAGCTCAGGTGGTTTGCTGTTTGCTGGTTGCTGGTTGCTGGTTGCTGGTTGACCCTGTGCTGCTGCTGGAGCTGCTGATCCCACTGAGGATCAGACAGCTGACTGGACCAGGAACCACAATGAAATCACTGGCTGGATTAGTTTCAGATTCCAGCTCAGCTTCAGGACTGAAACCTGATCCAGCAGAGAGGAAACGGTTTGGTTTCTACATGATTAACGGTTCATGTAACCCTGCAGAGATTCTCTGAGGCCTCAGCTGGTCAAAGCTGCTCTCTGCAGCGTTACAGTGACGTCACGCTGACTGTCAGCATCCATCAGCTGTGTTCGAGATCAATACATCAAGTGAAACACACACTGGTCTCAGATCAGAGGTTTCAGTGGTCAAACAGCGACACCTGCAGTCAGTCACAGGTGGGTTCAGTCTGTCGACACCAGGTGCCATGAGGATTTCTAAATAAAACTCTGAATCTAGTTGTTGTGTCCAGCATGCGGTCCTGCCCCAGTCAGCGAACCAGGAGCAGAGGATCCGCTGGAGAACTAATCAAACGCCCCTCAAATCCTGCAGAATGAAAGCATCTTTCTCCTTCCTGTGTTGCAGCCTGTCACAGCTGCAGCCTGGAAACCTGCAGAATAAAAGCTCAGACTTCATCTTCACACGTACTTACGTCTGTCGGCGCGTCTCCCTGCTGCAGAGGAAGACCACGTCCTGAACCAGGACTCTGCTGCGTCGGAGACACTAGGATGGACTTTTACTTTGTCCAGTCTCAACTTCTCTTTGCAACCCCCTTAATTTCCCAGAATCCTTTGCCAGCACTCTTGAGTCAGAGGTTCAGGTCGTTTATAAATTAATTACATGAAGTGTAATTAATCTGCAGCCACGTTCTTTACCGACTTCACTTTGCTTCGTGCTCAGTTTTAGCATCTTTTTAGGAGAATGAATAATTAAAATGAAAGATTTTTTTATTTTGCAGAATTTCCTCAGGATGCAGGAACAACCTCCACCAATCAGAGGCCGTCTGACGCCTGATGACTGTGCTGACGTCACTTTGATTGGACAGAAACGAGCAGAGATTTCAGCTTGGAACTTTATTTTCTTAATTACAAATCTTTATTTATCAGAAATGTTATTAAACAGGCCTCAAATCATCCGGCCAATCACAGCGCAGACACCATGCAGCTATTTCTCATCGTCCAATAAAGAACATCAGAACAATCTGAACACATCAAACCAAATCATTCTCATGTAGTTCAAGTTTTAAAGGTCATTTTCGAGGCTTCAGTCTGACACAGTTTCATTAAACAGCCGCTGCACCTGTCAATCAGCTCGTCACCTCACCTGTCAATCAGCTCGTCACATACACTGCAAAAGATCAAATGGTCAAAACTAGTCATGTGGCTTGTTCTGTCCAAACAACAGATTCTGGATGTTGCTCTTATTCTGAAAACATCCTGTATCCAACATCCTGTTTACATGCGGCCTTGTTGGCCCTGCTGAGCCTTTCATGGTGTTTAAAAGTAGTTGCGTTTCTCTTTTTCTCTGCAAACTGTTGGCTGGTTGGTGTCTGACGCACAGAGCTGAGTGTAAACAGGAAGTGCGTACGTCCACAGAACGCTCCTGAACCTGAAGAACCTCATGTGTTATTATGAACATGCTGCATTCACATGGTGCTGTTTACATCACAGTCAGAATCATAGTGAGGAGATGATGATGATGACGCCTGACATGTCACCTAATCGGCTCCAGCGGCAGATTTCATTTGATGTTTTAAGAAAATAAGAATTTGGGAATTGTCCCGAAACAAGGAGGCGTCTACAGCTCTATATCATAACAGTTATCTCATAGCACTTGTTAATATAAAGTCTAGACCAACTCTACATGTACAGACCCAACATTTCCACCAGGAGCAGCACTAGGAGACAGCGGCAAGGAAACACTGCCTTTAACAGGCAGAAACCTCGAGCAGAACCAGAACCAGAACCAGAACCAGAACCAGGCTCTGGGTGGGCGTTATCTGCACACGTCAGTATTTTTTACTTTCACACAGAAAGCGAATATTATATGTCATTTTATTTCAGAACTAGGTTGATGTTTCGCACGGCGAGAAAAGGCATCAACCAATCACATTGTGCGGAACAGACGTCGTGTTTCTCATCAGCCCGTGTTGTTATGACAGAGGACACAAACATTATGAACAGTCGAGGACGCCGCGTGTCACATGCAGGACTTCTTGGATCTTGATGTTGGCGTCAGCCGAGAGGTCAGATGCTGCGTTCAGGGCTTTAGAACTTACTTTCCTGCATTTGTTTGAAATGACCAAACATCTGATTTGATCTATGAGCGGAAGAGAGACATTTTCTGTTGAACTCATAATACCTTAGATTTCAGGTTACCACGGTAACAGCACGTACAGCCTGCAGCCCATCGCCCTCCTCGCTCATCATCATGCTAAATGAACCAACGATAATTTGTAGCTATTAGACACATTACTGATTAACGGCCTCAGTGACAAATACTGTTTCCTGTTGACTGTTTCACAATAAAAGTGTTTGTCCAGTTTAAGTCTGTGAAGCAGCAGAAGGAAATGTTGTGTTAGCATTAGCATTAGCATTAAACAGTGAGGCTGGGCTGCAGAGTGTAAACGCACTGCAGGTGATATAATATCATAAATAATATCAAACAGGTATTTTAAAGTATAATCACTGGAAGGTTCCTGTTTTACCATCATTCCCATGTAACTTCTGTCTGTTTCAATGGCTCAGGTGGTTTTGTGCAAGGGGCGGAGTTAATGAGCCTCTGCTACATTCTGGTTGGTTGGTACCATTTGCACCACAAGCCCCTCCTCTTTTACAGCTGACATCACTTCCCTCAGGAGTCCTTGAACCAATCACCTGCTGCTGTTCGTGTTCCGCTCCGTCATCGTCGTCCCGCTCGCAGGTGGAGGGGGCGGAGTCAGGGCCCAGGTCAGGTATGGGGGCGGGGTTAGGAGATGAGTGTGTGTCCTGGACGCAGTCTGGACCTGAGCTGGGTTCTGTCTCTGGAACAGGGTCTGACCGGATCTCGGTCCTGTCACGCGACACCTGCTGCATCTCCGTTTCTACTGTTAGCTCCGCCCCCCTGTCCTCCACCTGACCAATAAAGCCGGAGCACCCTGAGCAGCGCCTGCTGTGTCGTGACTCCTCCTCCCTGCATGTAACCGTCACCCTGCCCCTCCCTCTGGGCGGAGCCTGTCTGTCTCTGCTGCTCTGATAGGCTGAAGCCCACCTGCTCCTCCGGCTCTGATTGGCTCCGTCCCTCAGGTTCTGGTTCTGGATCCTTTGCGCTCTCTGCAGCGCCAGGGCGGCCAGGTCCGAGTGAGAGGACGTGCTGTCAATCAACCTCCTGCCCATGGCGAGCGGCCGGACGGGCAGCGCCAGCCTCAGCCTGAGCCAGAACCGGGACCGACGCGGTTCAGTTCGACTCCCTCGCCATGTGACGGTGGTGGCGGCGGCCTGCCGGAGCTGAGCCGCCTCTATGCAGGGCAGCTTACTGACTGAGCGAAACACAACAGTGACGATGGAGGCCTGGCGGCCATGTTGGAGGAACAGACCCAGACGGCACTCGAGGAGGCTGAAGCTCTTTTCTGCCAGGAAGTCGGGGCTGAGGACGAAGAGGAGGCGGCGGCTCCGCTGCATCGAGTGCAGGATGGACTCTGGTAGGTCTGAACGGGAAGAGGAACAACTTTACCATCAGAACAAGATGAAACACAACATTTACTCTGTACTTCCTGTTCAGAGTCACACCGTCCCAAACATCTGCATCAGATCTGGGTCAGAAGGTCCATGATGTGTTCAGGGTAACGTGTGTGAAGTCGTGTGTTGAAGGAATGAATCTGTGACTTCGTGTCAAAGGAATAATTACCTGAGTTTGAGCTTCGATGATCTGATCTGCATGTTTTTGTGCAAATGACATGAAATGAAAACCATTGAAATGAATGACGACGTGTCATTAGATGAAAAATGCATTTATTCTAAAAAACTGCTGAAAACCAAAGAGCAGGATGTGCCGTCCCTTTAAGAAGACGTGTTGAAGCGTCGCAGGCTTTTTAAAAACAGAACTTACAGTTTATTTATTACAGAAACACGTTAACGTCCTGATCAGGCGTTTCCTGTTTCACAGCTGTGGTGCCTTTAAAGACCAATGTTCCCTTCTGTGATACAGTCATGGTCCCCTGAGGAGGAATCGCACTCACTTTTCTTCTGGCGCCACCATCAGGTCAGAACGTCTTGTTTTCAGAGGCTTTTGTTTATCAGAAGTTATTTGTAAAACTAATGAATGAAATGCTGATACTAAGACATGCTAACGTTAGCCTTAGCTGGATTCTCTAACGTTTGTTTTTTTTCAGCCATTTTAACGAGGATGTTTATATTTTAACCTTGATTGACAGGCGTCTCAGCCTATAGCAGACACACACAGCAACAGGTCATCACAGGAAACGACACCAGCTGAGAAGTGATACCGAGTCATTCATCTGAGGAGCACGGCGGCGTTTCTCCTCATGACGGGTCCTGATCTCAGTCCCACTCTATAGACACCATAATGACTGCGTGACTTTTGCTGTAGCGCCACCATCAGGCTGGGAGGTGGGACTGAGTTGAAGCAGCTTCGAAGCAACAAAAGATCATTTGCTTTTGATGATTGTTATGTTACCGTATTACCAGTAATTAGTTGCTGTTCCTGACTGTTACCAGAACAGATGGCCACGCTAGCAGCTCCATCCCAGCTACGCTGCACAGTTGAGGACTTTCCGCGGGTCTTTGACGGTGTCGGTGATCAGGCCCGTTTGGGAGTTTGTGCTGGTCTGAGTGTGCAGCCTCACTAGGGCCAACTGCTTACTGCTCTGCTCCTTGCTGCTGCTAACCCTCCTCATAGGTAGCTCCACCCTGAGCCTCTTCCAGAAGTGGGACGTCAACTCCCTGGACTTGTCCCCCTGCCATCGGACCAGTGCCAGGGCCACCCGGGCCCTCCTTAGCTCCCTGACCCAGCCCTGCCTCTGGACTGGCTTGTACTGGACCAGGATCACCCGTAGGTGCCCGCCCAGGGCCATGCCGTCGATGCCGGCCTTCAGCTCCAGCAGGGCCTGGGAGCCCTGAGAGGCGTAGCCTGGGCTAACAACCACCAGGAGGCGCCGGCTACGAGCCACGAAACTCAGAGTCTCATCTGTGATGGCTGCAGGGAGAGAAGAGGGTTAATGAAGGGATGATGATGATGATGATGATGATGATGAAGAAGTGTGTCTCTGTCCGTCTTTGGTAGTACCAGTACCTGTGTGTACTGTACTGTGCTGCAGTACCTGTGTGTACTGTACTGTGCTGCAGTACCTGTGTGTACTGTGCTGTGCTGCAGTACCTGTGTGTACTGTACTGTGCTGCAGTACCTGTGTGTACTGTACTGCAGTATCTGTGTGTACTCACTCCCTCCCGGCAGACTGTCCCGGTCAAAGATACACACTGAGTATCCGAGCTCATTCTCCAGAACACTGCGCAGCGTCGACAGAACAAACTGCTCCTCCTCGCTGTACCTCGCATACGAGATGTACACGTCGTACTCTTTATCATCTGAACACACACACACAGAGTATTGATTACAGATAGCAGACTTCCTGTTTTCAGTTTGGTGAAGAACGTTTTTAATAGCCGAGTACATTCCCTCGTCCTTATCTGCAGGAAACGTGTCAGGACGGATGTGATCTCTGCCAGATCTAACCCACAAGTCTGGACCAAGAGGTGCTACCTGTTGCTCACCTGTGTGTCGCTCATCTGTGCCAAACCAGGAGCGATAGAGCAGCAGCAGCTCCAACCAGAAGACGTGATAAACCACGAAGAGGAGAAACATGAGGAGCAGAGTCACACCGAGGCCACAGCCCAGCTCCACCGATGGCAGGGACACTGACCAACACAAACACACCTGGAGTTTAATACCTGTCCAGGCACCGCCAGACTCTCTCAGATGGGTATCCACCCTGCAGCCCCTCAGACCTGCAACCTCCCAGCTTTTGGAATCAAACCAAAAGCTCTCCTTTGTTGTTTGCTGTTGGTGGTGGTTACACAAATAACCCTGGTTCTGAGATATTAGCGAAGCCTTGCTGTTGTTGAAAATGTTAATAAAAGCAGGTGGTTGGAAACACTTAATGAAATACTAATAATAGAATAATAATGCAATAATAATGCAACACTTGCTGTTTCACACTGAAAGCCTTCCAGCAGTTCCAAGACCAAAGACTCCATTCAGCTGTATCACTGAGCAGAGAACAGGTACCGAGACACCCAAAGCAGCTTCCTCACCCTCCTCCTTCAGCTGAAATCTGCGGGTCTCGAAGCCTCTCTCGTTCCTCACGGAGCAGTTATACTCTCTGTTCAGGTCTTCAGACTGGAAATCCTGGATCACCAGCACACTCTCCTCGGTCCGGTCCCCGTAGTCCACCTTCACCGGTCTGCAGACAAACACACAGCTCATCATATGTTCTCTCAGACTGTCAGGCTGCTCCTGCAGGTTCGACCCTGGACCCTGCAGAGACCTGCTGGGCTCCGTGCTGCAGTCCATGCACATTTCTTACACTTGACAATGATGGAGTTTAATCGGGGGGCTGAGGATTCAGCTGCTTGATAAAATGAACCTTAGTAACCATGGCAACAGATTTCTGTCTGTCTGGTTGTTGTGAGACACTGAAGTCAGACTGTGCGAACACTTCAAATCTCAAGTCTATAAAATAAGTCTTAATAAATAAATAGTCAATTTAATTAGTCAAGTACTTTCTTCAGATCTTCTTTAGTTTTAACTCCACTACATTATCTCACAGCTGGAGATGAATCTGGTTTCTAGTTGGTCATTCAGCCGTAGCCTAGTCCTTCATGTCTGCGTCGTGAAAAGAGGCTAAAAGGCTCTGTAGCGCTGAGGTGACCTGCAGAGCGGAGTCGTGGTTCTCTGTTGGTTCCACTGTGTCTATAAAGGTGTCGATCGGTGCGACAGGAGAAACTCAACACTCAAATAAATGTACATCTACTGTATCCACTTGAAAATCTCAAACATGCAATTCCACCTGCTGGTTTTGGAGAATCTTTGATGGTCGGCGAGTTTGTCCACTGTCTTCCCGTCAACCGTCCACCAGATGTCCCACCAAGAGTCCAGGTAGGGGAACAGGCCTTTGCACACCAGACGCACCTCCGTGTCTGACAGGGAGGATAACATTCATTTCATTTTTACATTTATTTTAATACATTTCTGAACAAATACTATGAATATAGCATTTATAACCTGACAACGTTTCAGCAGCGTGATTAACATACACGTCCTGCTGCCACAAATGCATCATGTGCAGCATTTGGAGACGTTTCAGCTTCTGTGTGCGACTCCGACCTCCCGTTGTACGTTCTTTTAATAGACTGATTTTGTTGAAGCCTTGCTCAAACACATTTCCACGTGTGGACAGCTCTTGTGGTCAATGGCCTCCTCGATCTACAACATGGTGTTTTACGGCTTTAAAAGTCCAGGTTTGGTTAATCAGCCATGCAGATTTAAAATTTTTCAGAAGATGAAATTGGCCGTATTCAAGTCTTAAACCGAAGCCAATGAACTACTGAAAATAATAAGCCATCAAACACATTTCCTTTAAACATTTATCAAAGTGAAGTGTTCAGTTCCATCTGCAGTAATAAGCTCTATACGTGACGAGATGTTTGATGCCCTGTGTTTTGTTTTATGGGACGAGCTCCTGCAGCCTCCACTGATTCTGTACGGACGATTAACTTTTCGAATGTTGAATCTCCGAGCTGCTCTCAGGAAAAACCAATTTAAAAGCAGTTGCTGGCAGAAGATGAGCGGCCTGCCAGGAACAGAAGCTCCCATCTGGAAACACTGCAGTCACCGGCCTGCTGTGCTGTGCTGTGATTGGCTGGTCCATAAATATGAAGTAAGCAGGGTCTGCTCTGCTGTTACCTACCCTGTTTGACAGTGAAGACCTGGTCTTTAGTCGGGTGGAGGATGCTCGGTTCTTTGGGCAAAGAGGACGGATCTGAGAGAATAAAACAGTGGTCAGCGGTCATGTTCATTCATGTGTGTATGGCAGGAGCAGTGGTGGGGTGGGGGTCTCACAGACTGCACTGATGTTGATGCTCCTGGTGAAGTTCAGGGTCTTGCCCCCCCTCTGGAAGTGGACTGTACAGAAGTATAAACCCTCATATGGAACCAGCATGACATGAAACTGCAAACGGACTCCTTTCTGCTCCCGGTCGGTGTTCCAGAACATATTCTCCTCACACTAAGACAACACAGGGACACGGGTCAGACACTGTTTGTGCTAAGCTAGGCTAAACACAAGCTGGACCTTGACAGAGATGCAACTGCTGTCCATCTTGGTGTTGCACTAAGTGTCAGACAGTTCTACATAAAAAGGAAAGAACGTTTGACATTTAAACAAACACTTAACTGTCAGACCACAGACGGACCCACAGGGTTCAGCTTCTGTTTAAAAAGACATTTGGAACCTGATGGACTTTAGCAGCATCAGTTTTTAGATATGTGGACGGATGTTTTACCATTCTGTTGCTTTTCACGTGGTACCAGGTGACAGTTGGCTTGTCGACCATCTTGGTGGCGTCCTGCAGGTCTGGACAGTCCAGCACCTTCCCCTCCTGCAGAGGGATGACCACCTGACTTGTTAGCGTGGCAACCGGACGCTTGCATTCTGAACCTCGGACCACCTCGTCAGGCCGCAGCACCTTCAGACGCATGGCGATCTTACTGCAGGATGACTTGTTACTGCGAGACAGAGACAGGGAGCGTCACGACCTGGAGCTCTCTGATTGGACGCTCCACACAGCAATGCTCTCTGGGACTCATAGTTGGCCTTTGATGTTTTGTCTGTGCAGCAGAGAAAACCACGGACGCCGTTTTCCACTTGAACTTTGAAAGCGTCTCGGAAAGCAGCAGCTGGAGCTCAGTGTGTGGCTGCGTCACCACAACCAGCCAGTCAGACAGGAAGCAGGAAGTGGCATCTGATCACACAGGAAACTAAATAAGAATCAGATCTCTTCTGCTGAGCTCGGTAATGCAGGTGCAGCAGATTATTACTGTGGCGTCCACAGACCGTCAGGAGGACAGACGAAGCTAAATAACAGTTTCCTTCATCATTAAACGAAATACTGCCGAAGCTTAGATATCATCTGTGGTGACCTTTATCTGGAGCAGTAATGCACTTCCTGGCACAGACTGAAGCCTCCATCCACCACGGAAACATGGCCTGAGTGTGTGTGTGTGTTATTCATGCACTAAGTGGCATTAAGACGTCCAGTTCAGACTCATTTCTTTAGTGCAAACAGATAACATCTGCCGGGTGGAGTTTCCACAGTTCCTCTGGTTGCTCCTCCTCCGCCTGTCCACCGACAGCTACCAGGGGGAACAGAAGGCGGACCTCGCCCTCGTGGAACCACAATGGCTGACACACAGTGGATAATCCGGCCTTCGTGTTCCCGGGAGGTCGGTCCAGTGGCAGACAGGACTGCACAGTGAAAACAGGGAACCCATTTAAACACACACGGTGTCATTATTCTACAGGCAACACATGATGATGAATTAAAGCAAAAAACATGTCTGTTGCCACAGACCCACGATTAAGATGAAGACAGAAACGCAGACGTGTGATTGGATAAGCTGTGTGTTTGGTTGGTTCGGTTCTATAAATCTCGGTGGAACTGGACGCGCATTTGCACATTGATGCTACGTGATTGCGCCACGGTGGATGTTGCTGACGTGGGTCTGCCGTGGTTACTTTAAATGTGGCTACTGCGAGGAATTATGGGATGTTATTACCTCCTTTCCTTTGGTCCAGGATGGTCGAGTGCATGCTAAAGGAGATAAGTAAGGAAGCAGTGAAGCACAGAGAACCTGACCCGTTCTCATGACGGCTGCCACACAGATCCTCCCGGGTCCCTTCAGTCTGGACCCTTCCTGTTCCACTGCAGAGACACCAAGAGCTGTGATTGGTCCGCTGGGCTGCTTGTGTCTTTTCCTACATGCTTCTGATGTAGGCTGCTTTTCACAGTGACCAACGTACAGCACTCTTTAAAACACATCAGGTCAATTATGCATTTTGATTGGCTGATTAATATGCAGCATGTGTTGTTCCTGTTCCATCAGGTCCCAAAAGAATCCTGCACAGAGCAGAACCACACAGTGGTTAGAGTTGGACCCCCCTCATCCTCTCAGCTGTGGTACCTGCAGACTCCTCTCCTGCTGATGATCCTGCTGTCGAGTGTCACATGCAGGTCTGAACCGTCGCCAGCTGACGGCTCAAATCTCAGCTCCTGATTCTCCATTTCTGTAACCGTCCGATCTTTAAGACGCTCTCAGGGACACTTTAGCTGATTAAGTGCGGAGCGGCTGAGACGGCGGATCGAAACAGTGCAGCAGACGCAGCAGCTGATTTTATCTGAAGGATCTACAGGTCTGATCCCTGAGCTGTGATTCTGTGCACTTCAGTCCTGGTCTCTTCTGAAAGGGAGCTACAGTATATACAGATGGTAAATCTCTGCCTGCTGAGCACAAAGCTGCACAAAATGCACAGCACTGAACAAGAGCACTTCATTTAGGTGGGATCATTCAGCATCAGAGCTGTGAAGAAAGTCTTACCGTAGCATACAGATGTACTGTCCGGTGTCGGCGGCGGCGGCCGGCTGCAGCCACAGTCTCTCTCTGTCTTTACTGAGCCGCGAGCTGCAGAACGAGAACCACGTCAGACTCTGAATGAACGTAAATCAGATGCGATCCAATTAGAACGACACCAGAACAAACAGTAATGTTATCGAGCCGATCGCCTCCAAAACACCATACATCCTGTCTGGAAGGGAAATCATTACCCTGAACTTCATCATCCAGCTCCACTCAAAGTGTCTCAATTAGTCTGAATGACCCCCCAACCCCAACCCCCACGCTGTTAAACTGAACCAGGGTTTAGCTGTCAATCATCTTGAGATCACCTCGTTCTGCCTTTAAACTCAGCTGTTTCACTTGTTAAACAGCTGAATAAAACCATAAAAACCATCCAGTCCCACAATGCACCTGTGCTGCAGCTCAGAGGTTCAGTCATTCAGACCGGAATTAAACATCCAACCGATTTCCTTTTCAAACGCAACATTTGAAGCTGATCGGTCAGTTTCAGTTTCATGTGTTAAACTGTTCACTTATGATCATAAATGTGGTTATTCTGTTATATTTCAGGCAGTAATTTACAAAATAAGTTTTAAAGTAGAGACGGATGCTGAGGTAAGGTGGAGTATTTTACTACTACAGCAGTCAAAGAGAGCAAAAAGCTTCAGGTTCAAACAGTAGTCTGATCGGCGCTTCCTGCAGTCGTACCTGTACGTGATTGGCTGCTCCAGGTCGTGACCCTCAGGGACGCGGTACCAGAAGAGGTTGTGTCCGGCGCTCTGGGTGGAGGTGTAGTTGTAGACGGAGGGATGTGAGAAGAGGGGACAGGAGAGCCAACCGGCCTCCCCCTCCAGGACCGAGACCGCCCCCTCACTGGACTCCCCCCAGTCGTAACACGTGAGCTCTGGGGGGGCACAACATGTTCATCAGCCTCAGAAGTGCGTATTTCAACAGAACTTTGAAAACAGAAAGCTTCATCCTCTGGCAGACATGGACGCACACGGAAGCTTCGATAGAAATCGTCGGCAGAAGACAACAGTTTGGTACGAAAAGCTGTCCGTCGTCGAGGAGATCTGGTTCCAATATGGACAAACTGGAACTGAGCACATTTTCAGATTCATGATGTAAAGGTTCTTCAAATGTAAAGCTACTCAACCATTGGGACAGCTTCAGGAGGAAGAAGCCGGTCGTCTGTTAATCGCAGGGTTGGCGGTTTGATCCCCAGCTGTATAAGAAGACACTAACCCCATCGACAGGCTGACATGGCAGCTTTGTCTGTTTAAGGTAGATGAGCAGTAAATAACAGCCGACAAGCTTTTGGGACTGAAAGCTGCTTTCTGTGGCTGAATCTGTCACTTTACATGACGAAGTGATCAAAGCAGATATTTACGTGACAAAGGTGCATGAAAAGTGAAAAGTAGAACATTCGGACAAACACAAGTCAAAGCGTGAGTTTACAGTCATGGGGACTGTGTGAGGTGGACGCTGTCAATGTGACCAGGAAATACTCCAAAACCTCAGGTTGGAAGAAAGGTCATCCATCAGAGTGAAGGGGACGCGATCCTTGGTGTTAAACTCAGCATTCGTGTTAGCGTGGCTGAACTGGACGCCCTATCCATTTAACATTTCCACGGTTTGTCTTCTTGTGTCCTGGTACGACCTTCATGGTGTATAATGGTAAAGTGAGCTGAAGGGGGAGGACGGGGACACCACTGTCTCTCTGGGTCTGGTCCAGGCTGTTTGTCCTCCTCTGATTTAGGGTTTTTTACGTGGGAATCAAACAGAGCTCAGTGGACGTCCTCGTTAACTGGCCTTGTTAAAAAGGAACAATGCTATTACACTTCCATCTCATTAAGAGGATTACAGCGCAGGCGGCAGCTGCTCCATTAAAACACTGGAACTCATCTGAGCTGCACATGAACACGACAGGAGGCCGGGCTGCATCTCAGATTTAACTGCTTTTATCTATTAAATTTGGTGTAAACTGCTGCATGGAATGAGGGATATCTGACATAGAAATATCCAAACAGTGCAGAGTGAAAACGATGTAACAGACTGCTGATATTTCTGGGCTGCAGCCACAGACCTTCATGCTGAAAATACACCAGCACTCAGTGATTTATGGCCGTCAGGCTGAGAAAGCTGATTTAGCATTTATGCAAGTTACTTTTAATGATCATGTTCGCTGCAGCTGAATCACACAGCTTCAGTCTTAACAGCTTATCATTAGACTTGAAATACAGTTTTTATCTGGATATCAGCTTTCAAAGGTCACATCGTTGCTTCACAATAAAAGACAAACGTAAGAAACACAATATAAGAGATGGTTCCTCCACAGTCAGCACTGATCTGTTCAAAGAGTTTCAAGGTTTAGGAGCCACAACTTGTCTGCTTTCAGCCCGACGGCATCCGATGGCAAGCCAGTATAAAGACCTCCAGACTGGAGTCATGTGAGATTATTTACTTTTTACTTGAAGTTCTGATCACAAATGGTGGCAATGTCATTTACAGATTGTGGAAACTGTTCAGATTAAACCAGGTTCTAACCCTGAATTGGTCCCAATGTGATTTTTAGTTTCGGGACAGATTTCTGACAGATCTCCTGTTGTCTGGTGTTCAGTTTGAGGAGAGTCACACCTGATTAACAGCCAAACCATCCAACTGTGTGATCGTCCATCTGCAGCTTAAGCATTTTTGAGATTGTCATCTCTTTGTCATCATTGTCTGTACAGTTCAGAGATGTATGATTGAATATCATCTGCATAGCAATGACGCCATTAAAACAACTTCTCATCGGGCATCCGGTGCCCTGGTAGTAAAGACGCATACCATTTAACTGCAACGGCCCTGGTTTGAGTCCAGATTCCTGTCCGTATCGCTACTTAGACAATCAAATAAAGGCAAAATGCCACAGAAGAAACGACTCATCATTTACCCATCAATACCCAATACAGAGGCTCAGGTGAGGAAGCATCCATACTATCAGCAACTGTACAACTGGTGTGAGAGGCCGCAGGGCTGACCCAGAGATACCAGAGATACCACGAGATGCCACGAGATACCACGAGATACCACGAGGTACCAGAGATACCACGAGATACCACGAGATACCATGAGATACCACGAGATACCAGAGATACCAGATATACCACGAGATACCACGAGATACCAGAGATACCAGAGATACCAGAGATACCAGAGATGCCACGAGATACCTCGAGATACCAGAGATACCAGAGATACCAGAGATACCAGAGATGCCACGAGATACCTCGAGATACCAGAGATACCACGAGATACACGAGATACCAGAGATACCACGAGATACCACGAGATACCAGAGATACCAGAGATACCACGAGATACCTCGAGATACCTCGAGATACCAGAGATACCACGAGATACACGAGATACCACGAGATACACGAGATACCACGAGATACCACGAGATACACGAGATACCACGAGATACACGAGATACCACGAGATACACGAGATACCACGAAATACCACGAGATACCAGAGATACCAGAGATACCACGAGATACCTCGAGATACCAGAGATACCACGAGATACACGAGATACCACGAGATACCAGAGATACCACGAGATACCAGAGATACCAGAGATACCACGAGATACCACGAGATACCACGAGATACCAGAGATACCAGAGATACCAGAGATACCACGAGATACCTCGAGATACCTCGAGATACACGAGATACCCCGAGATACCAGAGATACCAGAGATACCACGAGATACCACGAGATACCACGGCCCGAGTCCGGCAGTCAGGATACTGTCTGCATCTAAAGCTGCACTGAGATCCAACTGGACCGAAACTAGCATCTCCTTCATCATCTCGCATCAGGACGTCATTCATTTTAATTACATGCTCATGGCTCAGAAGAACTGAAATCACAGAAATCAGATTAATAACTGATGGCCACGTTAAAGAGAGAATCTGCGAATCTTCACACTGGAATTTACACTAGAAGAAAGACTTCCACGGTCAATGAATCATCATAATTAGCACTGACTTATTTTATGCCAATTGATTTAATTGACTAATGGTTTCAGCTCTGGCTCAAGCATTCAGTCAATCAATCAATCATCTCAGGCACACACACTCCTCCAGGTCTCATTTATAATGGATGAGTTCATTAGATGGGGATAAAGACAATAACTGTTCAATACGTGACATAATAGTGATGACTAATGTGTCCTTTAGACAGACATCTTCCAATGTGTCCAATGGTGATTATCCATAGAACTCAAGCTGCACAATAATCTCAAGAACTTCAAGGATCAAAAGGAATCTTCCTGATACCTCTTAAACTCCCTAAAGGATGAGTTACACTACTTCAACAATTTAAAAAAACTCCTACAGGTCCAGGAGCAAGTGCACAAAGATACCAACAAGGTAATGGATCACTGGACCTTCAATGTCCTTTAAATAAAACCACAAGTATGTTTAGAAACCCCAAAAGATGACTGGAACACCTATAAAAAGGACCATTTCTACTACTTCACACACTTCAGGAACCTGGACACTTACTATTTATTGAAGATACAGAAACTCCAAGATACCAAGAACCTCAATCTTCTTCAGGTACCCCCTAAAACCCGTAAGTACTTTTAGGAGCCCATATAGGACTCACCTAAAAGACCACTGACAGTACATCAGGAGGTACAAAAATCACCTCAAGAGCTCTTGAAACTCCTTTAAGAAGCCCTAGTTCCCCCTTAAGGAAGTATAAAACCATATGCTTCATACATCATTAAGATTCACTGCAAACTCCTCCTGAAAGATTCTTCAGGGATAACTGGGACCCCCTTCAGTTCAAAGGTTGAAACACCTATGAGGAATTCTGAAACCCCTTCAAGCAACAAGAGAACCCCATTAGGGGCTACTGGAACCACATCAAGGACTCCTGGAATCCAATCAAAGATTACAAGAACCCTAAAGGCCAGTTCACACTAAAAATTTCCGAGTTGAAACAGTTTTAGAACGCTGCAGGGAAAAGCTGTGGCGGCGTGACCCAGAACGTCTCAGCTTGACTCGAGCCGGCTGATGGCGCCGCCATCGACTCAGATCGTCAAGTGGCTGGTTGTAGAACGCAAAACCTCTTTCAACAGCCAATCGTAGCAAAGTCAGCTTGTCAAGTCAGTTACAAACTGTGAGCTGGTCAAAATGGCAGAGTTTTGGGTGGAGGAAAGAGTCGTTACTATGAATAAAAACTCATCATGAATCTTTGGTCTGAACTGGCCTTTAGGAAAACATTGAGTAGTTACTTTAAAACTTAGTAATCGGTTTAATCTGTTTTACTAATTTACAACATGGAGCTACATAATTTAGTGTTCATTTATATCCTCGGAAGCACAATAACTATTTTAACAAATCAATTAGAATTTCTTCTCTGTCATATATTCATCAACGACATGCGTTTGTACTTTGGACTGCTGGACACACTCACTTTGGAAATTGTGATGTAATTTCTCACAATTTTCTGTCATTTTATGGACTGAATGATTACTGATAAATCTGCAATAAAAAGATAAATGCACGTACAAAAATGTCTGCAGTTCTCACAACAAAGAACTTTAATTGTAAGAGAGGAGTGAAATAACAGCGGCCTGCTGTGGGTCCAGAGCCACTGTTTGAGACCCCACATTGTAGGACAGTTTCAGCTCCACTGGACAGGATCCTGAACACTGAGCTGATTAATGGAGGCTCTCTACACCTTCTGTACAGAGTGTGTGTAATTGACCTGTCTGGTTTTCCCGGCCGGAGTATTAGTCTTTCTTTTAAAACCTTATCCAACATCTATCCTCCTCCCTCACTATCCATCCATCTACACTAATACCTGCAGCCTCCTCCACCTCCCAACACACCATCTGCTGCTGCAACTACAGACCTGACTGAATAATTCTCTACCTGCACAACTCACAGCTGCAAAAGATATAAGTAAGACCAGAACACTATTTGTACACGATGATGGATGAATGACTTTCCCGCTCGGTGCGCCTCCTTCCTGTCGTACTGAGCAGATGAACATCAGAGAACATAACGAAGGGAAACTCGTCCTGATGTGTTTGTGCGACAGAAGCTTGTTGGTGTAAAAACAGTTTCCCCAAAGGATCATTCACATTCCACCTCATTCAACCCCCCGTCTGCCCCCCGCCTCCCTTCTAAACCCCCCCGACAGCGTTACAAATGACCCTCCTCTCTCTGGAAGCCTCCGTTCCTTGTCCCACGAGGCGAGAGCTTCGGCTTTTAATTAACCTCGCTTTTGCAGAGTTGCACCGCATGAACAAGACAGAGTTTGAGCATCTGCACAATGTGGAAGCTAAAACATAATATTAGGGTCATATTTCACATTTTTATCCTCCCTCCACCCGAGACAGGAATCGTCAGACGGAGGGTTTCCTGCAGACGGAAACGTTCCAGTGTTCCAGGACAGGAACAGCACTGTCACCAAAAAGATGGCCGACGCGTCTCCAATTAAATCCACCAAAATACCATCACACCCCCTTTTCATAGCATCGAATCACTAAATAAACCCAAACTGATCAGAAAAACAAACACTTGATTCGAGTTTAGCCCATGTCCCATCCGATAACGTGGAGGGGGGCGGCGCTTATGAGCTATACTGCAGCCAGCCACCAGGGGGCAATCCAGATGCTTTTGCTTCACTTTTTGTGGCGCTGTCATGTCGGCCATCTTTGTATCCAGCCTGTGATTAGGTTATCACAGGCTGTCACAGCTGTCTCCTACCTGTCAGGTCGCTGGAATGGCCGGCAGCTGGTGTGATCCCGGCCGCCGCGAGGAAGAGGAAGAGGAGGGTGGAGACGAAGGAAGTCCTGCAGAGAGACGGAGAGACTGTTAATGAACCAAGGAATCCTGTGTATCAGTTCCTGGTAACGCCTCAACAGAGAGGTCAAACGGAAGACGACCTCTGACCTCTGTGTCTGGGCCTCTCGCCCGCCTCCATGAATCTGCTGCAGCAGAGTTTAAATCGGTGTCGGTGAGCTTCATCTGGCCGTTAGAGAGGAGACCTCATTATCTGGTTTCAGTGAGTTCTGTGTCTGACAGCGTCGCTCTGCTTTATTCCACAGAAACAAATGTTCAAATCCAATGAAACTAAATGACGTCTCCATTTTTCAAACATGTCAGATCTCGTGTGTCCACCAGTGATCACGCACTCCAGAAAACCTCATGTCAGATCGATACGTGAGCGTCGGCGTCGCGAGTTCACTATCAGGAATCATGGATACAGTTTTGTTGTAAACAGCTGAATGCTACAATGCTACATGCTAATCAAAGTTCGTCTTCACCTGGCCGTCTTCCGGTCTGATCGCCGGCTTATGTGATTGGCCACTGCAGCGTGACGTCGGCTGCGTTTCTCAAAAAAACCCCACGGCCGCAGCCTGAAGGCGCCGCCCACCTTCAAATGAACGGAAGGACCGACTCAGGGGTCCGAGAAGTTCTGTGTCTTAGAACACAAACGTATCAGTGCGAGTGCAGCCTGAGACCGGACGGCGCTCCGACCAATCAGCTGACGTTACCCACAACACCCTCCTTCCTGCCTCACAGCGTCTGCACAGCTCAGAGTTCACATGAGAGAACCGATGAAGAGGAGACAGACGGAGAAGTGATGTGACATGGAGGACGATCAGGAGGAGAGACTGGATCCCAGGAGGGACATACAGAACCTGAGCTGCTCGCCAGCACCATCCATCACACACACACACACACTTCATGCCAAATGGAGTGAGTGTGTGTGTGTGTGTGTTCACTGTGCGTGGGATGACAGTGAGCCTCGCCCCAGAGGATTCTGGGAAGTTCAATGGTCACTTCGTCCAATTGTGTGTGTGTGAACAGGACACATGCGCTCAGTTTAGCTACGTTACATCAAAATAAAATAGTTTCCATCTGGCAGAGCAAAACGCCCAGATCAGGTCTGAGTTCTGTCCTGTCAGCTGTGAAGATGATGATGATGAAGAGGCAGGTGTCTGCAGTGATCAGCTGATCAGTCTGGATGGACGAGAGCAGGAAGCTGCTCCCTCGGTGCAGGAAGTCAGATTTTAAAAAGAAAGTCTCTTCTCAAACTTTTTCCAAATTACATTTCAAATCTTCTGAGTCAGTAACAGAAGTGTATGTCTCTGTATGTCTCTGTGTGTGTCTCTCTGTGTGTCTCTCTGTCTCTCTCTGTCTCTCTGTGTCTCTCTGTCTCTCTGTGTGTCTCTGTGTCTCTCTCTGTCTCTCTGTGTCTCTCTGTCTCTCTGTGTGTCTCTGTGTCTCTCTCTGTCTCTCTGTCTCTCTCTCTCTGTCTCTGTCTCTCTCTGTGTCTCTCTCTCTGTCTCTCTCTGTGTCTCTCTCTCTGTCTCTCTCTGTGTCTCTGTCTCTGTCTCTCTCTGTCTCTCTCTCTCTGTCTCTCTGTCGCTCTCTGTGTCTCTCTCTCTGTCTCTCTCTCTCTGTCTCTGTCTCTCTCTGTCTCTCTCTCTCTGTCTCTCTCTGTGTCTCTCTCTCTCTGTCTCTCTGT
>JAVQJF010074358.1:0-15107 GCA_036023855.1 Gadopsis marmoratus
GTCTGTAGATATAGAGTTTGCTTGGACTTGCTCTATATTTACAAGTGCTATGAGATAACTTTGTTATGATATAGCGCTATATAAATAAAATTTGATTTGATTTGATTTGATTTGAAAGATTTGAGATGAATTCAGAGGAGCCTGTCACTCTACGCACTCTAGCCCGGCCAGATTAAAATCATAAATCGGCGAGAATTCTTTTTAGAATTCTGAGCCACACTGTCACCCCTGGCCGGAGCGTATATAACACGCAAAATGTAGACGTTTTGCTCGGAAACGGCTCTACCTTTGTCTGAGAAAAGTCATAGCACACCATTCCCGATCGGGCCTGATTTTTTAAATGTACTTTGCGCACCTCTAGTGGCAACGGTGGGGGAGTTGAAACTTGGCAAAAAATGCGGCAGAAGAATAATAAAAATATACCGGCGAGATTCATTTCTCTCTGAATTGCCTTTGATGTCTTTGACCTCTGGGTCCAGGGCGAATAGCATAGCATAGCTACCGCACTTCAGGCACACAACTAATGAGTTCTTAAACTCTACAACAGTTAAGAGGAATTTACAAAGCAAACTTTGCCACTAACCCACAGATATTTACACAAGTCATAAAGCCAGAAATATAAATGGGAAGTTTAGAAGTCAAATGAGTGTCAGGCAAAACAAACCAAAACTTCCAGCCAGGAAAGTATCTTGCCTGCACTAAATCACCAGACTGTCTACACAACTGACAACGAATTTAGACTGAAATACAATTAAATTAACAGCTTCCCGTCTGTCCTACCTGTATCAGCCAAGTCGGGTGAAGCTGAAGCCCTCGACTGACTCACAGTGACGGGTTTAATGTTCTATTCACTTAAAATGTTACAAGAAAATTCTTGTATTTGCTAATGATATCAAGCATCCATTCTCAATCCTCAGCACAGTCGACATGAAAAGTCAGCGTTAAGGGTTTTTGTCTGTTTTAACATTTAATTAAATCCTCTGATCCAAACCTTAAAAGAAGCTGCCGAAAAAGACAAAACAAATCAATTATTACTGTTATGGCAAAAGTACACAAGTAAGAAGGTAAAACACTGTAGAAAAAGAATTAGAACAATAGGAAAACGTTAGTGACAAGAATAGCTTCAAGAATGACCCATCTAGATCACGAGCTTTTAAGATGCCTGGATTTGCCTTTAAGCAGTCTTCTCAAATACACACACTCGCACGTTCGAAGGTGACGGGACAGTAAGATGCCCTTTACAGCATTTAAAAATCAGCTCAAACTGTTGTGTGTGAGACACATAGGGAGAAAGAGAGCAAACAATGGGTCAGGCCTCTACAGCATGTTGAGCTCAATGAGTCTCCCAGCGAAGACGGCAAGCGTCCCGATGATGCACACGGCCATGAACACGCACAGCAGGATGTGGTCCAAAACCATGGCAACGAACTTCCACTCCTCTGCTGCCTGGAATGAGTGAGAACGTCATGTTTTAGGTCCAGTTTGTCCAGTTAGCAGGATATGAGAAAAAAAAAAAAAAACAGATCTCAACAAAGTTTAGTGGGAAGTTAAAGAAGTAGTTTAGTGACATTTGGGGAAACATGTCCGCACGTTAAATATGAAGCCAGAGCCAGCAGCCGATTAGCTTAGCTTAGCACAAAGACTGAAAATGGGGGGGAACAGGTAGCCTGCCTTTGTCCAAAGGTAAAAAACCTACCAGCACCTCTAAAGCTCACTAATTAATACGTAATATCGAAGTGATTGTGAAACATTTTTGTTATTTTTTCTTTTCTACTGCAACCACTTGAAGGAAAAACTACACTCACTATATTTTTAAATACAATATTTGGACTACGGTGCAGCCTCGGTAGAGGCAGGTTCAATACACCCGTTTCCATTATCCGTGCAGGCGTCTTCTTACATTGTTAGATTCCTCGTCTGATTTCATGGTCTCAGCGATGTACTTCACCCCTTCAATGGCGCTGCGAACATCAGGGTTTTTAGTGATGGGAGACTGGTAGGTGACGCTGGTGGGGGTGGGGTTACCTGCAGAGGAGAGAACAGGTTGTAGTTGGGGGGGGGGACACAGAGAGTTACAGCATCTGGGACAACTTTAGGATGCTCCGTCTTCTCTGATAATTCTCCCATTACTGACTTATTTCGTGTATCTTGCCTTTTAAGCATATTACTTTTCCCCTGACAATAACACCTGCATGTTACACCAACAAGCCCGCAGCATAAAACAGGCTGCCTTCCATGCACCTCTTGCCCTGTGTCAAACTGCTTGTGTCGTTGTGGCCTTGCCTGAGATGTCAGAGATGTCCATGTCAGTAGGGAACAACCTCTTCTGCCGGATCTCCTGACTGGGACGCTTCATTGTTGAGAAGAACATCATGTTGGGAATGGTTTCGATGAAGACCTGAGAGACCGATGGATTCAGGTATGGATTCAATTCCTCGCAAACAATCACACACAACACCAATGGCATTTCCTAAATGCTCACGGGTAGATAATAATAAAACATAAACCTTGCGGATCCAGACGGGCATGGTGTGCGTGCTGGGCGAGCGGTGATGTGTGTTGATGACCACGACAGTGATGATGATGGAGGCGATGACGAACACCATTGTGAAGAGCATGTACTTCCCTATGAGAGGAACAGCGCTGGAGGTGGAGGGGATCAGCTCCACAATTACCAGCAGGAAGACAGTCAGAGACAGCAGGACAGAGATGGAGAGAGTCATCTTTTCACCTGGAGACAGAGAGACGAACAGCCAAAGACATTCAGGTAACTTTTACACTGCAGGTCGTGATGCCATGATTCACGTTTCTGCATTTCCTATTATTTCTGCCATTTATCATATCAGCGCTGACCTGAATTTACGCTCCATCGTTCCGATGCAACGTTTCGTTCATTATCACGTACTGCATTTTGACCTGCACTTTGGCTGTTAACAGACATGGTGAGCCCATTGTGTTTAGATTTTAAAACTCTCTTATAGCAGAAATAATTGGCCAGTTGGGGCTTTACAGACAAACTGAGAAAGTTGTCAATTTTGGGTTAACATTTCAGTGCTTCCTCTATGCTCTAGCTAGAGTTACAGAATCACAAAATGAAAGTCACAGGGATAAAAAAATAAAATTCCTATTGGACTAAATACATTTTCCACATATGAGAGTGGCCCCAGAGTGGCCTGAAAATGTTTGATTTTATGTGCTTTTTCACAGTTTCCACATTCATAATACATATCATACTGTATGCGCCACATGTGAGCAAATACATCTGAAATGGGGCATGGCCATACTTAACTTATTAAGTCACCATCAAGTTTTGGAAAGTTTCTACGTACTCCAAAACCCACCAGGATCCACGTACCAGAGTCAGTAGGCAGGTAGAAGACCAGTCCGGTGAGGAAAGAGAACAGCATGCAGGGAATGATGACGTTGACAATGAAGTAGAGAGGCAGCCGCAGCATCAGGAAGTGGTAGGTGATGTCAAGGTAGGGTGTGTCGGGACAGCAGGTGTAGTAAACCCAGTGTTTCCAGCTCCTGTAGTCCTTTAACACCCACTCACCCGACTCCATAAAGTTACTGAGGTCAGGCCGATCACTGTCCTAAAAGACAGGAGAGTGGGAAATAATGCACAACCATAGAAAAGGGTCATTACACAAGGGATAAAGGTACGTTTATAAATTACGCTTACTGGGTTGATGGCGACCAGCAGTCCATCGTACGTCCACGTTCCCAGTTTCATGCTGCAGTTCTGCAGGTCGAACGGGAAATGGAGCACGATGATCTCACAGTAACTCTTAAAGATGGCCGGAGGGTTCCACGTTATCGACCCAGTGTGCTCCAGCAGGACTTTGGTTTCATGGATGATGGCAAAGTCACCGTCAGCGCTGCAGGAGAGGAGGGCCGAGGAGAGGACGAGTGTGAGAGCAGTAACGAGACGTTCAGGGACGTTTAATATGTGGAGAATGAGTGTTTACTTGTTGTATAGCACCAGGTCAGGCTTCCATATGTCGGTTGAAGGGACTCTGATCTTCTTGATGCTTCCGTATTCATCCGGATTCCACTTAAGGTTCACGTCCAGCCATTTCTTGAGTGAAAATTGGAAAAACTTTAGATCATTTGGTCTGCTAATGTACGGATAAAGCAAAGATCAGTTGTTTTATTTCCATACTTCGGATTTATCAATCTATTCACACAAATAAAAGCCTTGTTGCCACCAGTAACCACCGTGTCACAAATCCTCCCTTATTTATGAATCAAGATCTTATTTAAATCACCCTCTCCTTACGAAAAAACTGCAAATATCATTTATTTGTGATTAATTTGAGTGATATAGTCATCAGGTAAATACGAAGCATTTAAATGTATGATAAGACCAATACCAGTTGCTCCTAGAAATGACCTTTCTGACTGTAACCTTGACTGACTGTACTACAGAAGTAAAAGAGAAGACCCGTCTAACAAATATGGGGCCTAATTTCCAAAAGACATTAAATATATCCATTTTCAATGTAGCCTACCCCACTGAAGCTGCAAATCTTGAGACCAATTTACCATTTTAATTGGGATTTCTAAATGAATAGTTAGCATTTTCTTTTTTATTAAACAGTCACATTTACCTGTTTGAGACGGACATTACTGGTCACAATCTGGTTAACTTCATCCTGAGAGATGCAAAAAAATACAGAAAACAGTCAGAAGCAAATACATTTTTTTGGACAAAAAAAATATAATTTCTATTTTTGTAAGCATTTATGTTGCGTTTTATTGGACTCTACTGGATACGGTAGCACTACGTTTGGGATCCATAGGTTGCTGAGAATTTTTCCTCTCATGAATGGGAATATTTGCTTATATTCGGATCATGTTACTTGCTATGAATTCATTTGATGACGCTACGTTACGTGGTCTTAAAAGTGACATTTTTACAATCTGTCGAATTACTTGTGTACTGCTGCGTTAACTGGATGCCCCTGTTTTGGACCTTGTAATGCAATTAGAACATCATGTCTTTGAGTTAATAAATTCATAAGAAGTGTTGTCTTTTTTTTTTTTAATAAGCTGCGGTTTAAATGTCCCAGGGTGTGAACATACTAGAATGTCTTACTGAAGCAGCAGTTTTTGCTCGAGATAGTGGAGCACAAGGCTTACAAGTCCGTCTAAGTGAAGGACAATAAAAGAGCTGCTCAGTCAGTCCCTCACCACACTGATGAGCTGTATTAGCTGCAGTCCCACGGTGACCTCTACTGCTTCACTGAAGTGGTTAACCGGACGAACCACCTTGTTGTAACCAGTAAACAGGTCTTTCACCAGACGAGTCTCATCCTCTGAGCAGAATACTGGACCTAAGACAAACATACATGCAAAAAAAAAAAAATATATAAATCAATCAGGCAATCAGACATTATTTTCTTGCACTCTCTTGACTCAGTGAGTCTCTTATTCTGAGCACACAGTGTTGCACAGGGAGGTCAGCCATGTGTCAGACTGAGTGATGGGTAAGGAAAGCACAGACTTTGGCTGCTGAGGTGGTGGTCATTTTTATTTCGGGCTCACATTAGCCGAGGTACACATACTCGCCAGTATGACACGTCGCCATAACCCAGCTGACGCCCATGTCCCCACGAATGTTTTCACACCGGAAGCCCGACAATCGCAGCTGAAGGCGAGAGGGAGCTGTGATTCACGCACACCAAACATTGCAACCTGAAACCCTTCACTGGGACCAAGAGAGGCAGGGAGAGAAAGACGGGACGCGAGAGGAATGATCAGACAGCAGAGAGGCAGGGACAGGCACATGCAGACAGATCAACGGGAACAGCAGTCGAGTGACAGGCATTCCATTTTGGTGAAAAGCCTTCGCGCCGAGTTGTCTAAGCGCTGCGATCACGTCTGTTCCTGTCTAAGTCCTCGTGGAGCGAACCTAATCTGAGTGCTAAGAGGGTGTTTGGGAAACAACCTAGCCCTGGCCAATCCACTTGACATTAAGTCTGTATCAGTTAAGAGTTCAGAACAGTTAGACCTGCATTTAACACATCACACAAACGTTGTCTCCAGCTAGCAGACTTGTAGTTATTTTTTTAAAACCATGCCTTTATGAGCCCATAGGTGATGCTATGCCTTTCACTTGCTAGTTTCTCTGAGCCTGAACTGGAGACATATTTCTCTAAAAGAAATGTGCATTTATCGTCAGCCCATCTGCCCCCTACTGGCTGTTAGGCATTGCATTGACAGCGTTTATCTATAGCCGACCTGTGTATAAGGGGGCTTTTATGAAGCTGTGCCCAGATTTCTGGCAGTTTATATAGCTGTTTTGTGTGGCTGGGTTTTTGACCTTTAGTCTCTGGAAAAGTCTGTGTATTACATCGTCGTCGAAACATCAGCAGGCTAGCCGTTGGCAGTAGTCGAAACATCAAGCTACTGTACCAACAATAATATGATGAGTACTGTTTAGACGCAGTGTGTTTTTTTTGTTTCTGTTCTGGCTGTAATTCAACACATGCAAACATAACAGAGCCTGACTCAAACTAAATTTGTGAAGCTGATACTTAATATTGATATTAATATTTGAGAATGCCAGATACTTTTTTCTTTTTTACATAAACACATCTGGCATATATCCTTCAAATGTTTTTTTTTTTTTTCTGACCGCAGTTTCTTTTGGAATATTTGCAAATGTCTCAATGGTTGGTCAGTATCAGCTGATATTCAACAAGCCATATCTTTTATGAAATTGCCCCGGATACTTTCACAGTGTCCAGTAGGTTGGTCTCCACTCGAGACACAACTAACCATGTGCAGGCACAGTTACTGCAGGAGGCTGTACGTGGTGCCACAGGTGGACTTGAATGTAAGTAACCACAGTAAACACAGTCACATAGTTTTGTTCTGATATGACCCAGCAGATTAGCAGAGTGCACAACTGGCCAGGTTGTGACCCACCTTATTTCTGGAATCTGCTGCCGATCCACACTCCGCCTGAACCGGGCAGGCTAGGATCATGTTTCATTTAGGCAGCAGGAGCAGAGAACACACACACAGTTTACTGGTTTTTGGTTTCCTCTCTGGGCTGCCTGCTTCCTGTCTGTTGTCCTGCTAGCACACTATGAATGGGCCCCCATACAAAAATAGAAGGGAGGCGGGACAGAGCGGCCACTTGGAGCTGTCAATCATTGCCCACGCTCAACTCCAATTTCCGCACGATACTGAACTATTACTGCAAAATTAACCCGCTCAGGCCCTTTCCATTTTCTGCCACTTTCTAGCCGAAAAGGTAACACAGGGTGTGGGCGTGGAGATGATTTCAAGTTGCATTTGAGCCAGCGACGATATCGTGGCCATGAAGCAATTGCTTTGGCCCAAATGTCACCGACTTGATTCACATGGGAAAATGCTGGTGAGGAAAAGTGAATCAGTCCTACTGACGCATATGAGCAGGGCTTCTTAAAGAAATAAAGAATGAGTTAGCCACTTACCCTCAAACAGCCTCATCTTTCTGCTTTCTGTGACCTCCAGAGGGTGGGCATGAATCGTTGCCTTCAGTCAAACATGGTTGAACAGGTGTGGTTGGCTATAGATAGCCAGTTGAATTTTAACGGTTATGTTTTCAAGGTTAGGAATATGATTGAATTCCAATATACTCCTTGAAAAATGCTGGATTTTCAACACAATCTGGTGTACTGGTTTAATGAAACGATCCCGTCGTCATGTTTGTTTTTTGTCTCATAGCTCGTAAAATAGTAACAATTTAGATGTGATGATAAAGGCTTTGAGAGTCTGTAAATCTTTGGTTTTGGCTCCTTGAAAGTGCTTGAAAAGAGTTTGGATTTTACACGTAAAAAGCTGTGCGAACCCTGCTCTTACTCAAAATACAAAATGCCTCTGGCTGAACTGCACTGTCGTCTATTACGCTTACTCAGTGAATAAATTATTCTTTGATTCAATTGTTGCTTGCTGTATGACGGTTAAACATCGCCCCTTGTGTGTATCTGTGTTTCTGACCGACACCAAAACCTGAATTTTCCTGTTGATCGTGTAGACAGCGGAAACATTTCTGCCGTTAATCCTCCCTGCATCTGTGATCTCTGAATGAGACAGCTCTGTTCTATGTTTGACCTGCTACTCGTGGGAATATTCACTGGATAAACACAAACAACCTTTTAACATGCTTTGAGTTGTTTCACTCTGGCCCTTCCAGAGACCAGAGACCAACTGGGTCTTTATTGTTACGATTGAGTGTTCTGCCACCACATGTAGATATATGGCACCTTATCTTAGCGGTTATTTATTCCTTCTTGTTTGTGAATCACTTTAATCTGTTGTATGACAGATTGATTTCATTGGATGATAATAGTTATTGTAAAACACCGATCAGTGACTTTATAGGATCATAGATATTCACTGTCATGGGCAAACCCCATGACTTAAGTCAGATTCAGACACACAGTTAAAACAGTTTTCGGTAATGGAAAAAAACAAGCGTAAACTGTTTGGTCAAGTTAAAATGTTTGTTACCTGTGGGGCGTGTCTCTTCCTCTAACCGGGACCTGAACTGCCAAACCTGGCTGGAAGGTTCCACTGGTGTAAATAGAAGGGGTTCTCGGGGGAAGAGACCAAGTGAGAGGTGGTGGCAGGGGTGTTTTTTTCTGTTTGGGGAAATGGCTGTTGAAAAGCACCCTTTTTAAGGAGAAATAGTTTAAAATAAACTTAAAGGTATATTTAGGTAATACTATAGTAAATTGGAAGGTGTCTATCCTTGTAGGGGTTGGGTAACAGATAATCCAATGTCTCTGGGAGTGGGACCTTCCATTATGGACTAAATAAATTCACATGGACAATTAACTTTGCCCGAGACCCCTTCTTTCAGTTGCCTGGCTGATCGGCCAACCAATCACATTCACCATATAGTTTAATAGGCTTTCACAGGGAAACTAGCCGCCCAAACCCTGTTTTCAGAATAGTGAGGGTGAGTGAGAATCGGTTGATTGAGTTTAGACTGTGCAGCCTTTAGCACTTTTACCTTTCTTCTTGAGACTCGATAGATGGTTTTTCGCTAAAGGTAAGCTGGCCGGACCACATCAGCAACAACTGAAGATGATCATTCTAAAATAAAATACCACACATTTAGTAAATGTGTTGCTAATACAAGAGAGTGGCATGAAAGCTTCCTGCGCAGGTCAAAGAGACAAAACAATCATGTTTTGAGGCTGGAACAATCTGTATGATATACTGACACACAAGCTGCAGCTAGTAAATATTTTTCAAAGTAGATGTGTAGCATCCAGGCGGGTATAAAGACCTTCAGATGATTTACAGAGTGCCATTTTTATTGCACATCTGCAGCGATGCAGATAATGTCCAACTGGTGGCTTACAGGCTGCGTCCATTCATCCCGACACGCCACGTCTATCTGGCCATCACATCAATTTGTCAGCGGTGTGTTTCGTAAAATGTGCCAGCACCCAAATCACTGAATTGGAAAGGATAAATAAAATATTGGAATTAATAGACTGGTAATCTCTCTGGCGCAGACACCGAATGCCTGATGTTGAAAGAAGTAAAAAAACTAACTCTGAACATTGAATCAGAAATCAGGTAAAATCAGGTTGTGTTACGAAAGCAGTTATGAAATGTAAAACCCTTTTTAATTACGACCTGATCAAAGCGCTCTGCCATCAATTTAAGGTTAAACTGCACGATGCTGTATAATCAGGGAGAGTCCATTCAATCGGCTCTAAGTCTATATCCTGAACTACATTTAAGCCTTTTCAGAGCTGTGTGTAGCATCTTTGTGCAGATAATAGTCTTAGGCGTGGAGTTTAATGGCCGTGTGATCAACACAGAGGATGCAGAGTGGATAATGTTCCTGCTCTTGTTCCTTCTGCTTAATTTCATCTTAAACCATATGCTCTCTTGCTTCGTGGCAGGTGTGAGTGGATCATGTAACTTGCTGTTAAGTAGATGTTTCCAGTAATTGAAGTCATGGTCTCTTCTTTGCTTTTTTGCTGCTTACCAGATAAACCAGTCACATTATGTTATAATTACCGTCTCCCTTTCCAAGCAGCCGAGTCGGCAAGATACACGGGTGTGTGAGCATTTAATTAATGTGTAGTGGAATCATTTGCAGGGATCAGTGGATGAAGACGAGCAGACCATGCATTTCGTGGGCAAAACATTGGTTTAAATGATATATAGAAAATAATTAAAGAGACGCTCAAGCGCAGAGATATGGATGATGAAGTGCTCTGCGTTTTGTGGAGGCAAGTGTAGGCCTGGTTGTTAGACTGCCCGGTGCTTGAAAGGTCACAGGGTCAATCCCCTCCCCCCCCCAAGAGACAGCGTGTGCATCAGCGAGCATGTGTCCTGTCCAAGTGTCCTTGAACAAAGACACTAACCCCACACTCACGGATAAATATGAATCATTCTTGAAGAGGACACCAGCTACAGTAAATGACTTGGATGCAGCAAGGAATGCTAACAATGCTGAGCTGACTTTTTATTTTAGGGTACCTGAAGGACTCATGCTAACATTCCCAGGCTAGACATTACATTCCTTCTCATTCCCAGAAGAATACTTTGATATGTCGGGTATTTTTTATTCACTGCTTTAACTATAGTCCAACATCTCTATGCTAACTGCTACATCACGGCATATATTGACATCATAAACTAAAATTACGTATGCTGTGATAGATTATTCATGCTGCCTACCACTTAGTGTGCATTGTAGGTTCCCATGTGTCAGGAAGCTGTCTCCCATTTCTGAGCATGGTCACTAGAACAGCCTCTGGAGAGATCAGTACTTTTATCCACAGAGATCAGGAATTTAGCAACATGCAAGGTGCTTTGCTGAAACACGCACAGCACATACAATCTGCGTTGAACTGACTAGATAATGGCTTTCATAAAAGAACGGCTATGAAGATATTAAGTAGTTGAAGCTGGTGAGACCTAATATAGACTTGTGGAAACAACACCCCAATATCTCTCTCATAGCTTTAAAAACATATATAATTAGTAGAACCATTCAAAGAGCTTTGGTCCCAGGGTGCAAGACTACATTCCCCTGAGAGGTTTTCATACAACATACCAAAAAACATAATCAAGAAGGATGAAATATCAAAACCTCCACACACACACACACGAACACAGAGAGACTTACCGGCAAAAAAGCCCAGAATCCACAGCAGAAAGATCTGGACCTTAGAGAGGTTCATATCTCCACCAGACGTTTCTGAAAACAGCCCTGAAATCTACAGCATCCGTTTTAGTTATGTGTTGCTACCCAGTTAGCCGGTTGCAAACAAGTCACTTTGGAGTTAAAGGGAGTACTGGGAAGGTGGATTGGCCAGTTCATGAACTCTTGAGCTCTGGTTTCTGAGCTCTGGCACGCACACACACACTGTACCCACCACCCTGCCAGCATGCATTCCACCTCCCCCACCCAACAACATCCCAACCTCTCAGCACACACTTCAAGGCACGGGAGACAGCTGGGCGTGTGTGTGTGTGTGTGTCTGTCATCATTTCTCAGATGTGGAAGTTTTTCTTGCGGCAATGACTCAGTACAGCATCTTATATCAGTGAGACAGAGGAGCGGAGTGCAGTGGGAGTCAAGGCAGACAGTGCAGCGACAGGAGGAAGGACAAGCAGACAGACAGGGCAGGGGACAGAGACAGGGAGGCAGACAGGACAGGGCAGGGGACAGAGACAGAGACAGGGAGGCAGACAGGACAGCTGAGAGCTGTCACTGATGGAATGAGATTCATGTCCACACATGGAACGGTAAATGGACTCTAGCTTGTAAAGCGCCTTTCAACCGAAACGGTTCCCAAAGCGCTGGGTGCAAACAGTAGTCTACAGTAGTCTTGAACAGTAGTCTAATTCACACACACACACCGATGGGGGCACAGTTGCCATGCTGAGGGCAACTTGTCTTGCCCAGGGACACTTCGACATGCGGACAGGAGGTGCTGCGATCGAACCACCAACCCTGGGGTTAACGGACGACCGCGCTACCCTTTCAGCCACAGCCGCCCCCAACATGCTGCTATCCCATTATACACACACACTGAACCCACCACCCTGCCTGCCATGAAACGCTCCAATGTTTGTGTCAGACTGAACAACTGCCCAGTTGTAAAGCTCACAAAGACAACAAAGGTTTATGGTTTCACTGCGCCTTGATGTGCCATTTCACTAGTTTTTTTTCTCTCTCAATTATACCATTACAAATGGCAGACTTCTCAGCTTCTCTTCTCATTTGAAAATCAGCGTAAATATGATTTGCACTTTAAATTGATAGAGGAAGAGAATTAAGCAAAAAAAGTGTTGAAATCTGTTTTAATTTGGTCAATAATAAGAATAAAAAGGAACTTTAAACAGGACCTGTCACATGTTGGTAGTCTGACAGAAGCTGCCATGCTGCTTTTCAGCCACTGGATGGCAGGAGGCAGTTGAGGAAGGGTGCCTATACACTCCCTTTAGGACTGAGAAAAACCACAGGCCTGCCGGGAGTGATGGAGGAATGAGAACAAGCTGCAGCCGCCCACGTCTAAGAGTTGGGGGTGCAGTGGGGCGCCCTTCCTCATACCAGACGTTTGACTCGGGCCGTTTCAGTGTACAACAGAGGTTTTGAGCTTCTCTGACAAGACACTCTGTGCAGGACTTTGCTCCTGTCTTGCAAGAAATAAAGCCCCAGAAAGAAAGATTCTTTATTTCACTTTGATTTTCACCTTAGACACAATGAAAATCCACAAGACGGCAGGTGGGTTTCACATGAATTCACTAAAAGAACACAAACTCCTCTTTATATATTCTACACAAAAGGTTAGACTTAAAAGGAAACAGAACTTCAGCCTGAGTAGAATCTTTACTGCTCAGACTGCAAATTATAAGATATAGGCAGAAATTATTTTAATTAATTTAATAATGTTATTTTAAAAACGAGAACCAATTAGCTTGTCCAATTGCTGCATGGTTTAAAAGGAATGTGGGAAATGGAGTGCACCCGGAGTAAACACGTCCCACCAAAGTAGACAACACGCCATCCCAGAAAACCTAACGAACGGGATTCGAACCCTCGCCTTCTAGCTATGTGGTCACACTGCCGAGGTGGCCTTGAAAGTTGAAGTCGGACAGAAACCACCGGAGCAGGAAGTAATCTGGATGTGAGGCAGGACTTGGATCTCCTCCTCCAGCGGTCTATAAATATGACGACTTCTGTTTACGTTTTAAATACGTGGCACAGAGCTCTTTCATCATCGCCACATCTCTCTCAATCATCTCCGCTTCCTTAATCATCTCTTTCTTCATCATCTCCTCTTTCCTCATCGTCTCAATTTCCTCTGGGGTTGTTGGATAAAAGAACTTTAGAACATATTCCCTTTGTCTGCTGTAAAATTCAAACAAATACTGTTTGACTCGGTAGACAGTCTCAACAATGTAATTCATTTTGGTTGTTTGGCGACGGTCCGTAACAAATACTTGTAGTTATTCTGCTAACGTCTTCTGTTATAAATGCTGATTGATGATGCTGTAACCAGCCCGGCAGGAAGCTCGCCCAGTCTGTCGGTAAATCTAATGTCTAGGCTCTAACGGAGGTTTTGGAAATGCAGCGAATCAATAATGACCAAACTTACGGCAACTGTACTGCACTTTCATTTCTTTCTGAAATATGTTAATTCTGTTTGAACAAACCTTATGCACGTTTCTCAATTACCGTAACACAATTTTCCCTTTACACAGTATTTACCCACACTTGAGCTTTCTTGGACGCAGACCAAATTCGCACTTGCAGCCAGTATACCCCCGGCTTAGATACAAAATATGACCTCCTTGTTATTTGCCAAACTTGTGGGAAATTTCCATTTGTTTTGAACCTACTATGTCTACTGAAATTACTTCATTTGGATGCCGATTTGGTTCACATCCACTAAAGAACACACAGTGAAATAACAGAACTTTCAGAAATCACAGTCCTTCAACGAGGTAAACACTATAGATCAAGTTCAGTTAATGGGTCGATGAGTTTCTCCCCTGTTTTTCCTGTCTGTTTATAATATATATATAAATAACTCGATCAACGTCCTGCCGCCACCATGAAACTGTCCGTCCCGGCTGCCATACGTGTAGGAAACAGAAGAGGCTGATGGAGGTTGTAGGCGACAGCTGATGATGAGGAAAGTTTAGCGAGCGGAGGAATACGATGATGGAGGCGACAGCCGGAAGGCGGAGGAATGGCGGCGATCCGAGCAAACACAGTTCCGTCCACCACGTGGTCGAAAGAAACACACACACACAAAAGAAACAGCCTACACAAAACGTGCAGAGCAACCACGTAGTCACTAAAATTCAACCGTCCACATTGTTTCCCTTAAAATACCAATGTTACTTAGTACACTTTAAATTACCGCAATATTATCTGTCCGGTTAAGTGAGTAAATCTACGGATCATAACTTTAATCACAAAATACAGTGTTATACATCACGCCGCATGTTATATAACCTTTAGCTAGGTTAGCAACAATTACTTCTCATAATTACACCATTTCTAGACATTACCACTGAACCCACAGCAGAAATAGTTCCATCCAATTAGTGTCCCTCTCCGACTGGTTGTACGCTATGAAGGTATTATTGGTGCAAAACACCTGAGCACCTGTGACAGTGATTTGTAGTTGTAGAAAACCCCATAGAATTTTTTCTTTCCTACAAGTCACCAATCTTCCGATACAAGTCACAAATGCTGCGCTACGAGTCACAAATCTTCCGCTAAGGATCACCAATCTTCCGATACAAGTCACAAATGCTGCGCTACAAGTCACAAGTCTTCCGCTACGGATCACAAATTAATTAACTTCTCGCTCGTAGTCTTGCTACAGTTGCTGCAGTGAATATGGTGCACAACACATTCGCACATTCAAGTCAGTATTTGAACACCTGTAGAATATTTTCTCACAAATATATATTTTTTTTCTTGGTTATATTTCTATCACAAACACAAGTTAGTAAGTTAGTTTTTAAAAGGTTAAGGTTAGAAGAAAATATGGGCTGATCGTCCTTAATAAACAGAAATCCGCTATTTTTATTTCTATTTCAGCTTTGTTTCATGCGAA
>JAVQJF010074360.1:0-10397 GCA_036023855.1 Gadopsis marmoratus
CCATCACACACACACTCACACACACACACACACACACACACACACACACACACACACACACACACACACACACACACACACACACACACACACTTCAATGAGAGCAGCAGAGAGACGCCAGGGCCTGCGACCACGATGGAGCCTGACTCTGTACAGGCCAGGGAATGTAATGGAAAAGAGATGCCACGCTGCAATTTGCCAGCCCAGGAATGTTCGTTTTAAAGCAGCGTCCCGCTAAGTTTCTCTGCGCTTCACTCCGTCTGTGCTGTCTGTCAATTTTCACTCTTCCTCTCTTTGACGTCCCCTCAGTTAAAGGTTCTTCTCTTTCAGTTCAAATGAGCGTCCGTCACTCTGTCACCCTCTGCTATACACAAACTCCCACTTACACACACACACACACACACACACACACACACACACACTAAGCTGCTCGTTGTCCCAGTTTCATCATCGTCACCATCACACCTTTAGACCATTTCTGCTTTGTGTTTCCTGATCTCATGTGAGGCTGCGTATTCAGACTGTAAACGACTTCTAAACGAGAGCGTCTGCTGGACGACTTTGTTCCTGGACGTGCATGTATATTGACGATTACGTTAGTGGCCCAATTTCTATTAATAAGTGCTGTATCTAGAGGGATTCCTGAGTTTTCTTCTTGCAAAAGGCCAGAGGACACGTTTGATTCTCAGTGTGGTATATATGTGGTATATATATTTAGAAATATATATATACACACATCAGTGGTTTATGGTCATGATGCTGGAGGTTCATGTTTTCATTAGTGTGGTTTGGATAATAGACTTTACTGCATGAAAATGTCACAGTTGATGCACTTTAACAGTATATCTTGCCAATTTGGGGCCGTGGGAAAAAAAAAAGGCAATATGGCCTGGAGCCAACAAAGTGTTACATAGAACGAGCGTTGTTTAAGTTGCATTTATAGTTGTGAGTTTACAGAGCCTTTCGGAGCTTTTTTAAAACACGTACCTACACATCAGGGCTGCAGAGACGCCACGGCTGGATACTGATACGGCGTCTCTCCAATAACCCACATCTTGCAAAGACATCAGCGCTGCAGACCTCCTGCTCACCGTGAACGAATGGATGTAAACGCCGTGATTGCACGGCAGTAGTTACCTGGGTGTAGCTCCAGTTCTATAACTGATTGCATAGCCCACCGTCACTCTGTGTCACAACGTTGATGAAAGTACGCAAAGGCAGTTACTCGAATATAGTAAGTAGAGCAGGATTCGGCCTGATGATGTACAACACAACTTTACATCCAAACCTGCCATACTGCAGGCATCTATGGTGGGACTCCTCTTAACCTTCTGCAGCGTCCAGAAATGCAGCTTTAGGGGTCATATCCATGGATATATTCAATATATCTTTACATATTTGATGAAAATCTGGAGTTGAGGCAAGTAAAAGCCCACGTCTGGAGTTGATCATTTCATACTGACGTGATCAATTTTCCAAGTGCTCTTTGTTTAGATGGTGTGCAAACTGAGATTTAGTGCTGACGCAGCACCTTCGTATTGCATCATTTGAAGTGAATCAGGAGTTGAGCAGCTTTAAACATTCCCTCTGTGGGCGACAAGATAAATGGCCCTTAACATTTAGACTTGACTGAGTCCCTGGTTGCGTTGGAGTCTCATAAGTTCATGTGTTGGGAAATGTCAGCTTCGGCGTGTGCATGTTTAGACAAGCTGGGATGATGAAACTATTTTTAGACGCCGCTGCTGTAGATTCATGTAAGGAAATCTCACTGCGATCTTTTGGAGCATAAAATGTAGCTGCTATTTTGGCTTGGTCTGATGGGATCACTTAATCAATCGGCTCGTCGTCCTTGTGGGGCATTTCGGAGCTCTGGCACATTTCACCGAGCCGGCTGGTTGGACGGAAAGGTCTTTTATTTATTTTTAGGATCCACTGCTTTTTCTTCTTCAGCCCCGAACATTTGCAAGGATTATTTGAAAATGTGTGTCTCCAATACAGGCAGCATGGTGATGTAGTGGAACAGATGGTTTTCATCTAGTATTTTTCAAGTCGCGAGCTTGTTAGCGTTCGTGGAATTGCTCATTTATTGACAGAGCAAAATACCAATTCAACTGCGTGTTGAAGAAATAATATTTAAACCTCGGCTAACAAACAGGAGGTGTTACCATGGCGTCTCTGTTTGCACAACCCGACAGACAAATGGTCACTGGTTTCCTCTCGCCATAACACACAGGAAGGAAGAGATTAATTCAAAGTGTAAGAATGCTCTTTCTCTCCCGGTTTCTGTTTCTCCTTAAAATTGCTTTGCCTTGAATCTGTGTATCAGTCAGTTATCCCAATGTTAGGCCACTGGACTTGTTCTTGTTCATACTTTACTAGTATTAATGACGCGCTTAAGCGCTACAGACTGTCGTGGCCCTGGGTTACATTTTAGTCAGATTGTTTTCATGAGGAAAAAGCGATATTTTTAGGAATATCTTTTAGCTTTATTGAGGTACTCTAGCCAAAAACATACATATATCCCACTTGGTGTGTGGATAAATGGCGATTAGTTGTCTGTAGAGTCAGTAATAACATCCAGTTATGTACAGGGCTTCTGTAGAAAGGAATAAGTTTCCACTTTTAAGAATCAATGTTAGATGTTCCTGACAAACTTTGACCAAACACACGTGTCTTCCTGTCTGAAATTGTCATGAATTTCATGGATGACTGGTTCACGAAACAGTTGTATTGTTGGAATTATTAGCTGTCATTCGCGTGGGATTTGTGGTGCATTATTTGCCCTGACTTTGTATATAAGTAGGTCATTTGAACGACTTCTCTTCTTATCCGTCACCGAGTCCATCATCCTTTGGGCAAGTCAGTCAGACAGATGCAGCCGGATCACGGGAAAGGAATGTCGCGACATCGTAGCAAAATCATTTTAGGGTCACTTCCTGGTTGCTTAATGAAACATAACACCAAGAACGTTACAGACACAACCCCAATACGGCACCGTAATTGTCACGATTAGCCGGAAAATATGTCTGTTCATAAGGAGGAATAAGTGTCCTCTGTGGGTCTTCAGCAGGCTACAGATGTCATGTAAAACACAGCTGTGCATCATGAACTCCGGTGACGCTTTGATCCTTTTCAGCCCCCCATCACACACTGTCAGATTCCTCAAAGTCACGCTAGACTGACTCATTATTTTCCACTTTCTATCTAGGAAGCTCATAATTGCAATAAGGCATTTGGCCCCCCGGGTTGTCCTGATGTCTCGGCAGAATGAACAGTCCAATCCTGTCCCTGGACAGAAGGCGTGCCCCTTGTCAACACAGCATTTACATTTGACGCGTAGAGCAGATGTAGTGCTGATGTCCATGCTGCTCTGTACGCGAACTTCAAAGAGAAGCATTTGGAGGCTGGTGCGAGTGAGAAGGGTTTCCCAGAAAAATGTGCTAATGCGCTGAACCACCAGGTCGCCCCATTTCATAGAAAAGGGTCTTGGCTCCCGTTGTCTGTCTTTGTGTTTTTATTTCTCCAAGGCTAAATTGTTGGATATCCTTTCTTTGTCCTGTTGACTGGAGAAATGTGCTTATTTTGCCCCTTTCAGTCGTTACAGGAGACCAGAGGAGTTAGACAAGCATGTGTGTTTGTGTGTGCAGTTGTAACTGTGTTTTTTGGTGACGTATTTTGCTACGTATTCCGTCTCCAGAGGTCAAGAATGAACTTCCAAGATCAAATGGTTCAACATAATTAGACAGTTAGTGCTACCTGGGGACCAAACGAGAGACAAACACTGGCATCAGACACAAGGGAGTCATGAGAGAATGCCTGTGTTCAAATGTGGCTTTAACATTAATATCATCAAATGTTGAAGCTTTAAGTGCAGCTTGGATTCAGCGGCTTTGTAGTCTGAATGTTCATCGATGTCGTTACTGAAGGCTTCTTGTCTGAAGCTGCAGTATTAGAACCAATGTTTCGCTTGATGTTTAGTGAAAAGCATCTGCGTGTGTTGTTTATCGAGATGCTTCTGTCCTATACTACTGTAAATATCATAAACTTCAATCATTATACAGGGATTTAGATGTTTATTCCTCAGTTGTTTTTCCATGTTAATTTTAATTCATGACACATTATTTGAAATGTACAGTGGTTTAATTAAAAATGAATGGAAATAAATCTTACAGGACCTTTGTGGCACCCACTTTGCACTTTGCTCAAGAGCACTGAGCTTGACACAGTATTGCCCTTTGAGTACAGATACTTTAACAAAAGTCATGTTTTAGCTGAAACAGCATTTTACTGCAGGACTCGGCAGCAAAGCTTTTAGCAAACACAAAACGTGGCTGACACATTTCACCAAATGTTGGCTTCTTTCCATCGCTCCCTGGTCAATCTGATGGACACATAAGGTACTACATGGTGTGCTAATACCACTCCAGTCTCGGGTTTTCAGAGTAGGGATTTCTGGCTGTTTCAAGGTCATGGTGTTTAGTTAATTATATTTATCTACATATTTTGTTTATTATATGCAGTTTTGTGGGATGAGAAAGCCAGGGCAGGTGGATTTCATTGCATTTTAGTGCACATGGTTCTTTTTAAGTGCATATGTCAATAAACTTGAACTTGAAGGCTGAAAACTAAAGGCGATCATAGTTTTTTGCTGTTTTTGCTCCTCGACTTTGTATCAGCCACATTTGTGCATATTTTCAAAATGCATCTTAACTACAACTACTTGTTTCCTTTTGTGTAAATCTTGGTCTAATTAACTTTAGTGATAGATTAGATTTGGTGGTTTGTGCATTTTGAGCCCTTTTTATTTATTGCCTCATCTGGTTTTGTTTATTTCCTGATTCAGATCTACTGAAAAATGTTGTACATCTAAAGTTTACTTGCACTGCGTCAGCCCGTCTGTGTTTTTATTTGTTTTACGGATTGCGCTTTTATCTCTGATGTCATACATGCCGACCCAGATTCCAATCATTTGTTTAAAAAAAAAAAAAAAAAGACAGCCCTTCGCCTTTCACTCACTTTCTCACTTTCCCTGGAGTAAATACATCATTAGAATTCCCACCGTCCACTCCCATATGTCCTACAAATGGTTCAATGGTTGGAATCAATAAAGGCCTGTACTAAAGCACACAATCCATGTGCAGAGAAATGTAATATGTACATACCTTAACATAACTTAAACCAAAAGTAAACTCAAAATGTAAGGGTGCAGCAGCAGCAGCCAGTTCATGAGAGCTTTTGCAGCCACACATCGTCTGGCAGGTCTTTCCTTTGGAAAGTCTTCTTGCAAAATTGAACTGACGTGTTTTCCATTTCAGATTTCTTTATAATAAACAGAAGAGGAGCTGGGTGAAAATATGTGTGACTTTTCCACAGACACTGGATATTTTGTCTGGAGTTTTCAGTAATTATTTTGTTTTCTCTTGTTTAAAGATCCCCTCCAGACTTGTTTACTATAAAAATACTTCTTGAGTAATAGTTTCTGTGGGAAAAAGCCCCCATAAAACTAATTTCAAATATTTAAAGCAATAAATATGCAAATATTGTCGAAGAATAAAGTCCATTCCTAGTGTTCTGTACTGCCTGTGTGCTGGAGGTTTCAAGTTTTCCCGTCACACCTTTCGCTTTCAAACCAGCTGCAATGTCACAGGATCCTGCTCAAAATCATGTTTTGAACTTTCCCCCTTCAGCAGATGAATGTGGACACAGTTTTCTAGTGTCAAACTCTGCACGCACCGTCCTTTCTGCTGGTGTTTGCTTACTGAACAGAAGGGGAGGTGATGACCTTCAAGGCAGAACACAGTAATAAAACAGCGAACTACAGTGGGAGAATGTCACGTGCACGGCTTGTTTGAAAAGTGTCATACAGCCTCTTCGATAATGTCTTGATGAGACCCACCTCCTCCACCTTCTCCTCCCCATGAACGTAGGAGCCTCAGTATCACCAATTTCCAGCAGTGAACGAACACTGTGCACTCTGCCCTTTCATGCCCGGTCACGTCAAGTCTATTCATGTTCGTGTGTGTGTGTGTGTGTGTGTGTGTGTGTGTGTGTGTGTGTGTGTGCGCGCCGACTGTACATAATTATGTGTGAGTGTGTGTGACTTCATCTTATCTCTTGAGGCAACGTCGATGTACATCTGAAAGGATTTCTCTTCCCCATTCTTCTCGAAACCCATTCACGTCCACAGAGCGCATGATAGTGACAACAAATGTTATCAGAAAGCGAGAGAGTCAGAAAGGCTTGTTGTTGTTTTTATGATTTGTCAAAGGTCAGAATAGCAGTGTTTACGATGAAATTACAGGGAATCCAAAAGCACTGTAGATTAATCTCAAAGTTTAGTTCAGTTACTTATTCCCTTATCGGGGTATTTGCTCTGGCTCGGCAGCTGAGAGACAAATGTTGCCTCGAATCAGCTCCAGCATTCTCCTATCTGGAAACATTTTTATTTCCCTCTGCTTCATTACTCTACGCTTCACATTACAGGGAAGAAAAGCTGAAATTAAGAATGTGTGTTTGTCTGTTTTCAGTTTCGATGTGGAGAATGGCCCGTCTGCCAGCTGCAGCCCTCTGGACCCCCAGGCCTCCCCCGGCTCTGGACTGGTCCTCCACACCAACTTCCCCGGTCATAACCAGCGCAGAGAGTCCTTCCTCTACCGCTCTGACAGCGACTATGATCTGTCACCCAAGTCCATGTCACGAAACTCCTCCATCGCCTCTGAACTGTAAATAGACAACACATGCAAATTCGCACAGCATGCACACAGACTGTTTGTTGTACCTGCCAGAGTTAGACAAGAGATACAGTAGCAGGGCTGCAAATACAGGAAGATGCACATTTCTTTACACACGTAATGTATACATTCATACATTTAAATCAATCTAGCAGATAACAAATTCGGATGAAATTCATTTTTGTGCTTTCCACAATGGTAGTTTCACCAAAAACACTATCAACGTCTGTCTTGTTAAAGCACTAACCCTACTTAAAATAATTCTAGTTTCCTTAACAGATACTTTCTGATAGATAAAGTTGTATTTGCATATTTACTACAAAGAGCTCTGTGCTATACTGTTTGGCCACTGAGTGGTGTTCAGTTCTAGCATCTGAGAGGAGAAACAGAATAAAATGTAGATTAAGTGATTTTTATTTTTTAACCTGAAATGTTTTTTATTAGGTATGCAGTACTTTTAACACCCTGAGAAGTGTCTGCAGGTATTACTTTAAGGCTGCATATGGCCCAGTAAACCTTACCAATAAGCTAGGGCAGCCTTTATATAGCCTGAGAGGTAAAACCGTGGGCAATAAAAGTTTACCCAAACAGCCACTTGTGTGCACACAGGACAGGTCAGATGAGAGTATCAATATTTTTATCATTCAGTAAGAAAATCCGATCATGATACAGTCATATAATTTGATACAAATCCACTTAAATTGGTTTTATGCTATGCTGTCACTGATTGTTGAAAATGTGGCAATTTATGTTCAAATCAGTGTGTTCTGTTTCATCTGGCTGCAAAGCAAATCTTCTCTGGGGGACAATAGAGTTAAAGTTGAAAGGCTGCAGACAGTAATACTGAATTATCACTCTCCCCAGTTAAAATTAATTCAAGTTGAATAGATTTTTTTACACATAGTGGTGGCTGCTTGCTTTTTAATCCCCAGGCTGCAGCCACTGTCTGTTTAATTTACCGCTAAACTACATCACTACACGTGCGGCAGGCTTCAGTCGAGGCTCTGCTGCTGCACTGCTGCTCTGCTTGGACGATCTGACAATAGGCACTCTAGTGGTTGGTGGATTTAAGGTTTCCACCACATTGATCAAGCTTTTGCATAGCATGGCAAAGGTTTGAGACCCACATAAGAGTAATGCAGTATTCTGCCCTGTCTCAGCTTACAGAAATAGGTCACTCTTAGAGTTAAGTGCCTTACAAGGTTACATCCCATCAGAACAGAAGAGTCCTTTTTGACCCATGACCACCCTCCCATACTGCTCTCCCTCTTTGGACCCCTTCAGTTAATTATATTAATGAGGCTGGCTGGGTCATTGCTTATTGTCTTACTTACAATCGTTGCTTATAACCGTGACCGCGATTGGCAGGAAGCTCTTACTTACTAATGTTTGAGGATGTTCCTCACCACCTCTCTCTTTTGTGTGTGTGTGCGTTTGCAGACATGGTGATGACCTGATCGTAACGCCTTTTGCTCAGGTAAATGTTTCGCTGTCTGAAACCCAAATTGAGTGTGATTTTATGACTATTTCTTGCTAAGCAGTGAGGGCTGTTAGAGTACAGTTGCTAACAACGATAAAACAAATGTAAATATATCAGTGTCTGAAGCGCAAAGTTCAAGCATGTAAATGTTTGGGTTTATACTGATCAACGCTATATGATTACAGATTAATTGTACACAACCAAGCAAAAAATGTACAAAATATATTAAATAAATATGGTCCATAGGATCCTAATGATCATCTGTTTTCTAGGTTCTGGCAAGCCTTCGGAGTGTGAGGAATAACTTCACTGTACTGACCAATGTCCAGTGTGCCTCCAGCAAGTAAGTGCTAATGGATCGAGGCCTTTTTTACAAAAATACTTCTGGCAGATTCAAAAATTCATAAAACATGAGCTCTGTATTTTATTATAGGCCTCAAAAGAGAATTATAAATCAAGTTAAAGTGCACTTTTGGGATTCACTTTGTGGATTTCCCTCGTGGCAACATGCATTCGAAAGTTACTCTGAACAATATAAACATCATGCAGTAAATGTTGTGGAAGTGAAAATACATCAAACTCCTCTGCTTCTTCAAAATAATTTAGCCTCTTCACAGCTTTTAAAAGCACCAAAGAGTCACGGGCTCATGTAGTCAGCGTGTGCACGCTGCAGCCCGCAGCTCCGTTAGTTTACCACAAGGTGGCGGTGTTGAGCTTTAAATGGAATGAGGCGTGCGCTCTGACATCACAGCTGTTTCCACCACTCATAGTAAGTCCAGCAAACACACACAGCACATGCCACAAGCTGAATGTAGCGCAGCATTACAGCGATGCCCAAACTAAAGAAGTGATGTCATTTCAGAACCACCGTTCCACTTTTATCCCTCGAGCAATTAAACAAAATAGTTTCCAGCTATGTGTCAGTCAATTAAAATGCTCTGTCAGGAATTGCTCTGTTGTGGCGAGACACAAACACACAGCCACTCACACAGGTGGAATGCATTGCTATGCATTTAAAGTATTTGTTGTCCCCACGGCATTTATTCCGCACTGCTTCAGTGGCAAGCGCATCATATTTGTGTCTCACGTACTGTATGATGGAGTGGGATTTGGAAAGAAATGAAAAAGCATGACACAAACACATCCAACAGAAAAGGTTCCATCACATCTTAACTCTCAGTTAATCAAATAACAGTTCGGTCTGTGGAAGGTCACAGATTAGTGACAAAGTCTCGATTCAACTTCCTGAAGCCAAAGGTGACGTCTTCAAATAGACTGTTTGTTTTAAATAGTTGGACAAAACAAAGATATTCGGTTTATAATAATACAGAACAGAGAAATCTTCGCAGCCCATGTTTTAGAAAAAAACGACATTAAGGATTATTCGATTTTCTGTCAATTGACTCGTGGATTAATTTACAAATCCTTTCAACTCTAGTCTAATGAAAGCATCACAGGTCTTTAAAGCTGCAGCAGCACTCACCTCCTAATGGAGGTAAAGGCTGCAGATACACTGACAATATGTATGTAGGGCACCGATCCCGCTACTCTTCACTTTGAAGCCTTGTGTGTATATACAGGCTATATATTCACAGGCTATGTTAACGGTTTGCTGACCTGAAGCCCGTTTGAACCCGAAACACACAAACGAGCACACAGGTGAACTAACACTACGCAGAAGATCGCACAGACGATCAATGAGTCCCTACTGAGAGAAACCTTACCAATTCACTGTCAGGCCCCACTCTCCAGCTGTCACGCTCTCTCTCGTGCACACAAACAGTCTTCTGTCCGTTCGAGATGCCACCTCTTCACAGCAATTATTCTGACAAGTCACTTTCTGTTGCCTGCCTAAAGCACCACGAGCCTCCATTGCACTACAGATACCGTAAAAACGTTACGTTCAGCTCTTACTGTACTGTGAGAAGAGTACATTTTTATTACTTTGTAAGGACTTTCTTTGTCTTTTTCTTTCAGGAGGTCTCCTGCAGCAACATCTCAGCCTCCCATCACCAGAGTTTGTCTCCCAGGTAAGAGGCTCAGAGGAATGTCCTGCTACGTGTCTGACTTCACATGTCTTTTTTTTTTACCTATCTGCTTTATATCGGGCTTGAACTTTCATCTGCCACCATTTTTTCTTTGTTCTCGTTATTTTCTCCTCCTCCCTCCCTCCCTCTCTCCCTCCC
>JAVQJF010074381.1:0-16308 GCA_036023855.1 Gadopsis marmoratus
CCCCCCCCCCCCCCCCCCCCCCCCCCCCCCCCGGCGCCCCGCCCCGCCCCCCCCCCCCCCGCGCCGGGAGACCCGGACAGCCTAATGTGGATGTGATTAATGGGGCAGAGCAATAATGCCATCTAAATTATGCTAGTCGTGAGTCTGCATAGCAACTACTGGACGTTACAGTTGCAAGTGTGCATGTGTGTATGTGTGTGTGCAATCCTCTCTAAACATGAACCTGCATAGCAGTAAATGGAAAGTTCTGCACTCCCAAAACTAAGAGTGAAGGCATGTGTGTGATGTACCAGTCTTTCGCAGTGGGAAGTCATCCCGGGGGTTGTAGACGCCCAGCACAGGGTGGTTGTAGGTGGACACACCAGTCTGTGGAGGCGAGCTCTGGTCCAGAGAGCTGTGCTGGGTTTTGCTATAGAACAAAAACACAAACAGTGTTAAAGGTTCCCCCAAGATGACAAACTCATGTGAAACAAAGCCAAACACTCACAACTCAGTGGACATGTGACTGAAGGAGTAAGTAACTTCATGGCCGTCAAAGATCTGCACGATTAACGCATCATGCAAATCCCTTGGCAAGGCCTGCAGACATGTGCTGCCATCTGTTCGCTGCCTACAGAATAAGGTGGTGTTTTGTAGGCAAAGTTAAGCTGAATTGGGTTCGGACCAAATGCATGTTCCTGACAAGCGGATGTACACACTTATCTCTTCCAAAACTGATGGGGGTTGATGAGTGGAGAAAGTTTACGTAAGGGAGAGAACGGCATAGAAACGATATAGAAAGAGAAAGTATGTGTCGTTTTGAGCGGTGAAAGTCAGCGCTTGTGGGTGTTTGGGCATCAAGATTATGTAACATTGTTTATTTGGTTATGTATTTGCATTTTATGGTATTAGTGCTTGTATTTAGCCAAAATCAAATTAGAATCATGGAGAACACAATACTGGAAATTAAATCCAGCACTTAACTACAATGTTAAAATATTTTAGGGTTGTGTCAGGTAAGTATATTTACTCAAGTACTGCACTTTGTACTCCACAGTTTTGAGGTACTTGTACTTTACGTGACTATTTAAATCTTATGCTGCTTTAAACTCGACTACATTTCAGAAGGAAATATTGTATTTTTTCTAATCTGACAGCTATAGTCACTAGTTTTTTGGGTTTTTTTGCACATTATTTTTCATACAAAACATATGATCTGCCATGAAAGAGGTCGTTCAACTCAATGAGTACTACTTTTGTTAATTAATGTAAATACAAGGATTTGAAAACTCCCTCCACCGCAGCAAACCAGGAAGACCAATAATCTCAATTAGACAAGCAGTATAAAACTGAAAGACATGGAGTATTTAATACAGGTAACTTCCAGATTCCATCTTTCACTCAAAAACTGCAAAAGTAAGAAAATATATTAATCACCGGGAGAGTCTGACAAACTGATTTTTTACACAAAATGGGCTGCTGTGTCTCTATTTCTATATTCAATTCTTCAGTTTGCATAAGCACATTTCCAGGCACATAAAGTGCACATGGTCACTCACAGACATGAAATCATGTGACAGGCGACTGAGTGAGCAAAGAGGAAACAGCAAGTGTGCACACCTGCAAAGGGCTGTAGAGATGCTACAATAAACATTCAAGGCCGAGCCTTGAGAGCCCATATCATCAGGTTCCAATATCCTGCTCTCACGTGCATGTGTGCGAGTGTGCATGTGTATTGCCATCTTCGTTTTATAACCACGTTCGATCCATCTCTCAGTCAGGCTCATACAGTGTGGCAGGTGAGGAAGAGGGGACACACTCGGTGACAGATTAAGACACAATCCAATGCATTATTTATCTGCTGCCGGGGAGAGAATTTCCAGCCACACTTCTATGGATCTGCAGTTAGCTTCTACTGTATTCTGCTGGTTACAATCTCCACAAAGAATTGGAATATAAATATATTCATATTGTTTTCGCAAACTGACAGGAGCGATAGTGATTTGTAAGTGTGAGACAGGTGATGATGTCAAGACTTTCCTTTACTGAATAATTCAAACCGCTCGCTGAGTTTGCCGAGTTACATCAAAGTGCATCTGTACAAATTCTACTTTTATTTTCGGTCTCTATTTATTCAAGCAGTAACGGTTTCTCACCGGTACCAGTAGGGAGCATCATTGGGGAGGCCTCCTTGGTTGAGGCTCCGCTGGGCCAGGGCCTTTTTCTTGTTCAGGACAAACTCCTGGAGCCGCATCTTCACCTCAGTACTGGCCACGGCACCTAGGGGAGTAAAGATGGAGAGAGAGTTGATGTTTGATTTAAAGTTGAGTTCAACAGCTTACATGCTTACAATAAGTACAGCACCAACCGATCAGTCCATTAATCGCTAGCTGACAGAAAAGCAATCTGCAACTATTTTGATAAAAGTAATTTTTCCATCAAATATACCAAACGTTTCTGGGTTTCAGCTTTGCCATTGTGAGAAATTGCCACTTTTCTCTGTTTTAATAAAATTGTAAATTAATTCTCTGGGTTATAGACTGTTGATTGGACAAAACAAGCTACAAGCTTTGGACATCACCTACAGCTTTATAAAATTGAGGTTGACATTTTTACTATGTTCTGACATTGTGAGACCAAACACTTAATCAGTCCGTTGAGAAAATCCATCAGCGGATTAATTGACTATAGATGTCCCATTTGACATCAGAGTCAAATGTCTGGACATTGCCCTGGAGCTTGATCATCACAGAGGTGTGGGATTTTGAAATGAGAATGCAGGACAAAGAAATTGAAAGGATGCAAAAACGTAGGTACGCGTGAGAGCAGACACAATGAGCAGACCCTCTCTCTCTGTCTCACGCGCGCTCGACTCGCACGGATGCAGCCTCGATCTGTAACCGCTTTCCATATAGCGTGTAAACTGCTCTCAAGGACTCCTGTCCACTTGCTTTCAATGAACTGTTGAGAGACATCCAGCAGGCAGCGGTAAAAACTTGGCTTAGCCCCTGCCAAGGCCACCGGCTAATACAGCTCGTTTGCCACAGCAAATACACAGGTTCTCCAAGTAAAATGGAAATTACACACACTCGCATGCACAGAAACACACAAAGCACGCTCCGTAAATACCAGTCTCAACGGTCCTTTCAACCTTGGAGCATTTTGAATGAAGAGCTCTTGCTAAGCGGCGGTTCAGACCCTCTGGCAGATGCGACCAAACAGGCCGACTTTCTCAAGAACGTTTTATCATCTGCAGTGGTGTGGGGGGGGGTCCCAAAAAACTTTTACTAATACATTCAGACAGCAGGCAGTTTCAGGTTTAAAATGTGACGCTTAACAGTCACAGTGTAATTTGACTACAACTCTGGTTAAAACATTCAAATGAAGTGAGTGCAAGGACAAGAGTGAAACTGGATGCTATTTACAAGCTACACAACAATGAGTTCTGGCTGCTTGTAACTCTTTGTTTGTTTCCCCAATTGCCTTTCGTGTTAGAAGAATTTGTTACTGTAATAACAGCAGCTATTTTCTTTTCTCCAACGTGTGAATACATGTTGCACGGAAGGTGAGAGAGAACATAAAACCATACCATCTCAATTAGGTGTCAGACTGAGTCGCATCTTAGAGATGCTGCATAAATGTCAACTACAAATGTGGGTTTGTGCGATTTTTCTACTGTGGAAAATAGGTGACAAAAAACAGGTCTGATCTGTTCCAAAGTATGTCTGGTGGACAAACTTAGCAGCCGCAGCTCGGCTTTGGATTCAGCTCGGCTAGCGGTGCTTCTCGGGTTCCCATCTCGTTTCAGTACTGTATCTGCAACTTACTCTCCTGTCCCCTCTCCTTGTTCTTCAGCAGCTGCAGTTTCTGCTCCCTCTGCTGTTTCTCCAGCTCCTGCTCCAGACGGTGGTTCTCCATCTTCCTCTGGTGCTCCAGCAGCTCCTGCTGGTGCTTCAACGCCAGAAGCTCCTGCTGCTGCTGTGGGAAGAAAGATCAGAATCATGTCAGTAAAGACTTGCGTGTTGCCTCATATTTGAGAGACTGTGTGGGATATAATTGCTGCAGAAATGCTTAAAACTGCAAGATCCTGACAAGAGTTGAGAACATGGTGAATTAGCACATAAGGGGATATATTTAAAGTTTTTATATAGATGTATATCAGGAGCCATTTACCAACTCTAAAGCCCTCTTAGCTGCAAGATAAGATACAGTCACTTAATATTTCCTGTTCTAACTTTACTCAATTCATCACTTTCTCGATTTCACACATCTATTTGCATTCCATTCCAGGTCTGCTCAAGCTGCCATCTCAAATAATTAAGTTGACAGCTGTTTGAAGCAGTAAAAGTATTCTATAACAACCTAAGGCCACAAGCTTAATCCTTTAAAAAAATAAAACAATTTAACTGGGGATGAGGCTTTAGCAAGATGCATAATCCAATCTGCTCACTTCCTCGTCAGTTCGTAAAAAAGAGAGAAGAGCATCTGTTAAATGCTTTAGAAGGACAAATCTGTCCTCCTCCCCTCAGCCCTGTATACTGATGGAACATGCCTTGACTGTGTCCTCACAGTTTGTCCTGCAACCAAAAGGTCAAAACTATAAGCCCAAAGGTGCTCACAAACACCTCTTCGTCCCACTGAAGTGTCCTTGAATGAGACCCAGAACTCACAGTGAGTCACTGTGGATAGGAGCATCAATTAAATGCACACTGAAACCTTCTTCGACCTAAGGCACCAACTCAAGAGTCCCAATCACTCTTTAATGTATCTGTAATGTGCAATAAATAGGCAAACTGTCTGTGCTTGCACTCAGCTCCATAATGACCTCCCTCTGACACTCTGCCCTCCTCTTCCCCCTATCATCACACGCCCAATGGCAATATTTGATCAGTTTACTGTAACTGCATGTAATCAACTACTGGTGGCGTTTTTTAAACACCGTAAATAGACGCTCAGTAGCCAGGACATGCTCTTGTGTTTACCGTGTGGGTAAATAAAATGTTTGAGACAAGTCTGTGAATAAATTAGTGGCTGAAGGTGAGAGGAAGGTGAGGCGGGGCTCGTGAGAAAAGCACATCAGCTCTCTGGCCCGCTTCCAGCCCAGAGCCACGGTCCATTTTTGCCTTTCAATCAACGTTGTGGATCGGGGATGGAGTGGGTGGGAAGGCTCAAAGTAACCTCCCCACCCACATACACACACACCCAAAACCCCTGTGGCTCAACAGACCAGAGATGCACACAGAGTTTGACTAATACTGTGAAGAGCTCCAGGATAGCTCTCACTTTATGAGTTCACTGTTGTCAACATGCAATAAATGTGTGTGTTTGCAGACATTTAAGTGTGTGTATATGCAAGTGTGTGCATGCGGTTGTGTGTTGTGTGGACGCAAACTGGGCATGTGTGTGACTGTGTGTTTGCTGACATTTGAGAGGATGTGTATGTTTTAATGCCTGTACGCCTGTGTGTGTGTGTGTGTGTGTGTGTGTGTGTGTGTGTGTGTGTGTGTACACAGAGGCTGTGAATGGGGCTGATTGAGGCCAGGCCTCCGTGCTCAGGCTGTGCGTCACTGGCCTCCACCTGAGTGGTCCTGCAGCCCCACCACAGGCCAGACGGCCCTTCAGACAGCATCACTCATCCCTCAACATCACAGAATGGCCCAACAGAGGAAACTCAACGGTTCATCATAGATGGTCTGTACAAGTGCTAACAAACCTGATGATATCACACTCTATGATTTAAAATTAACAGAGAGAGGAAGGGAAGAAGGACATATAAAACGTTCAGGAAAGATGAGAGAAAATGGCAAAACAAAGAGAAATTAAAGAGAGAGAAAGGAAGGGTGAGTGGAAAGAAGAGGGTGGGAGGAAAAGGGAGGACAAGAGGACAGTAGGGAAGGAAGAGAGGCAAGAAGGAAGTCAGAAAGAAGTATAAGAAAGAAGGAAAACAAGATGACAGGAAGAAATGAAGAAAGGAGATGGAAAAGAGGAAATAAGTGCGAGGAAGGGAGGAGAGAAGGATGACAACTGCTGAATGGAAGGAAGAGAGGAACGAAATAAAAGCGCAAGGAATGCAGAAGATGAAAGGAAAAACAGAAAGACAGTAAGGAAGGAAGGAAGGAAAGAAGCAAGACAGGAAGGAAGACAGGAAAAAGCAAAGACTGAGAAAGAGAGGGTAGAAGGAAGGAAGGAAGGAAGGAAGGAAAGAAAGAAAGACCTCCAGTATGAATCAAGTTGTGAGGTTATGAGGAATTATAATCATTACATTCAAACTAATGTAATCCTGCACATTGCAATCTAATCTCCTGCCCCCACAATCCATTTTTAGACACGGTATTCAAAGTCCTGAAAAAAGTAGTTCAGCTGTATCTGCGCGTATTACAATTCACTTTACAGCAGTAATATTCTAAAAAGGAACAAACACTAGAATAATTTTATATGACATTTCAGCCCCACAGGAGCTCTCCGGTGCTCTCGCGGGCCCTGATGTATTAAAGCTTCAGCGCGTGGGCGTGCTGATCTAGATTCACTTTGTATTTCCAGGTCACTACGATATGAGCGTGTGATCCTCGCGTGATCCGTTATATATCACGTACTGCTCGACGTGTAAAGCAAGTCTGGCTCAAAGTGCCATTTCGGTTATGTTCTAAAAAACAAATGCTGTCCATAGATGGAGTCAAATGTTCTCCTTCCGATCATACAGTGCGTACTATTGGGCACACGGGTTACGTTATGTAACACGCCACCAGTGCTACAAAAGTCAGACTTTTTGCAAATCTAAGCACATCCTTACATTGCTGTTATCCATCCCAGAAGTTGAAGCAAATGAAGCCATAGTGCCTCCTTGTTCTCCGCTCCCTCTTAAGTCAGAGCAAAGAGATTTTAAGCTGACGGAGGTGCTCTCTGTTGCTGAGTTTAGTCTGTTAATGAACAACCCTGTGACAGACTAAATGAAGAGCTGCCTCTGCTTTGTTTAGCACGGTTTTAAATAGGTTTGGGCTATAAGCCTGCTGGTTTGATTTTGGACTGTTGCCTCTTGGAGGAGTGAGATAGAAACGAAATAATCGTGATCTTTTGCGCAGGTTTAATCGCATTTGTTTATGTACACCGTTGGCTGCTGTTGGTCTGCAGCTTTAATGATTGATGATGGTTTTTTCCCTTGAAAATATAAAATATACATATGCCGTATATCCACGGGAAACACTGAAGTTGTAAGTGAACTCCATGAAAAAAGTATTGAAGTTTGAAGAAAGTTGGTTTGAAAATGTTTTGTCATATCCAAAAATAAGAATGTATGTATATTAAATAAACATTTAGCCCTGAATCATATCTTACATCTCGCTTATCTAGAAAACCTAGCCAGAAGGGTCTGAGAGCTGGTATTCTTCCTCTGATTAAAACATACTGAATTATGATTATTGATGCATTTGTGTGTAAGCATCACTAACGATGCAGCTGGTAAGGGTGGGGGCTTTATATACTGTCGGGTACATCGTAATTTAATTGTTCATTTCTTTTTGTATAAATAATCCGAATCTGCAAAGTAACTTGTAACTAATGCTGATAAATAAATGCATTTGAATAAAAAGCACAATTTCTGCCTCCACATTGTAGAAAGTAGAACGTAGCGTGGAAATATTCAAGTATCAACAAGCGTAACCCTTCAGAAATGTAAAGGATATACCTTAATGTGCTCCTGGAGCTGGGCCTCATGCTGGCGGGACAGCTGCTCGTGCTGCCGCTGGAACTCGGCGATGAGGATCTGCCGCTGGATCTGCTGCTTCTGCTTCAGGGTGAGCAGCTCCTGCTGCAGCTGCTGCTCGCGCACCGAGGGCGTTCCTCCCAGCGACCCCGGGCCGGACGACTGCTGACCGGGCGGGGACAGCGAGGACACCTGCTGCTGGTGGTGATGGTCCACGCGCAGGTCCATGGGGATGGCGGCTGGAGGGAGACGCAGGGGCAGCGCCGAGTTGATGTCCACTATAGTTAGACAGAGAGATGTTCGAACAGAGTTACAACCATACACGACGCTCTGTGGACTTTGTCTGTGTCTCTTTTACACTGTTAGTTTAAATTGTTTGGTGGCCATAAACTACAAGCTACAAAGAAACATGCAGAGAGGAGACTTTAAAGTGTTCCTGTGCGTCACACTGATCCTACAAGGCACCTTGGTGGTTGCGTAGTCAGGTACCACAACTGCAAGGAGAGACATTGTGCAGCTGAATGGGATTAAATCAAAGCTCTTCAAAATGTTATTTATTTCATTCTGCCAGCTCAAGGATGCAGAACTGAGCACTAAAAAAATGATACCTGTTGGCACCAGGCTGCAGTGGTATCTGGCATCAGTATCAGCATCAATTCTGAAGCTTCAGCGGTTTAAAAAGAGAGTCAAAGCTTTGTGATTTTAATGAACACACTTTCTGCAATTTTAGTGAAGGAAATATATACATTTAAAAACACTATGGTGTGTACATATAACACAAATTACTTCAATTGATGTACAGTATGACGGCAAAGGATTAAAGCTGCTATCATATATATCAGATATCATGATATATGATATCAGAGTGATAAATCCAATTATCAGAGTTTCACTACAGAGTAAGCCATGTGCAACATGATAGATGCCTGTAATTGACAAGTATTCATTGTTATTTGCCCGGCAATCCAAAACAAAAGGTCTAAATCTTTAATATCCATCAATAGTAATCAATCTGCACTAGAAGATGGTGACCATCCTCCAAATTTTGAAATCACACCAGTGTTTTTCAGTATCTAACCCTGACTCTTCTCGTAGGAATCAATAAAGCTACACATTACTTTAAAAAAATAATCTGTTAGCGATGAAAAAGTGACATTGAAGCTTTTCCCCCCCCCTCATCTCTTCCGTGTATACAAAAACCCCGCTGCGCACACACAACCTACGACTGATGCTGCAGTTCATGACTTGTGGAGCACACGAAGCCCGGCGACATCTGACAAAGATTGCATTGACCCGGCGAGGTGCAGGCCTTCAGCCGGGCCAGTCACCCGCAAATCCCCGCACAGGAAGACTTCAAATCGCGCGGCTTCCTCCCCATTAAATCTGAATAAATAGGAGTCGATTGGCTGATTATTTACCTACATGTTTACAGAGAGTGCGGCGAGAACCAGAGATACTTGCCTGGAACTTTGTGTTAATAAAGAGGCAAACACGCCATCACTGGCACACTTAATAGCAGGACTGCGGAGCCGCACACGTGCCCAAACAAATGCACAGATAAACCCATGCAGCCGCTTACACGGCGAGCATTATCCAGTGGCAAATTTACACCTGGGCCGCCCCGCTTTGAAGCGCATATGCCTAAAACCTGGACAGATTCCTCATGGTTATTTTTAGGATCTCACACTCAATCGTTGGACAAAACCACACAAATTGAAGTGTGGAAATACCTTTAAGAAGGCTTCAGTGATCGTAAATACACTTCACTTGTCAAATAGCCACTCAGGCACACTATGACAAACTGATATGAGGGATGTCTTACCAAAAAATAGACACATCTCTCTTGCCAGAAGCGTCTTTATTGGAAAATTGCTGACATCTTTTCATTACCAATCCAATTTCTGAGACGGGACCAAGTGTCCTGCATCTGCTGGGCTCTCTTCAGATCTGATCTGTGATGCATCATACTATGAGACCTGCCACGTCTGAAAACTAAAGACGTAAAGCATTCATGGAAGATCCTCGGAGACGTACGCGTGGAAAGAGCCTTTTTCTTCTGAACACCATCTTTAGATGAACTGTACTCGTGCATCCAAATGAGCTAAAAAAACTCCAGAGCCTAGTTTTCGTGCAGCAGGTGAAATATTGTCATCCGTGCCATAGGAGAACTGAGCAACAACATGTAACAGGTCCTTAAGGACTGACGTCATGTGGGGGATGACAACAACATATGAGTCAGTATTCTGCACGGCCTTATAATCTGCTTAAATGGGTCCAAGGTGAAAATGTGTCTATTTGTTTCAACCAGCAGGACAGGAGGTTTGACATTTCCCCCGTCATAAGATGCCTATTTCATTCCCCTTTTCACCTCAGTCTCCTTTCCTCGCTCTTGCACTAATAATTTGCTTCCACGAAAAGGAGCCACAAGCTTTATGCCATTTGTGAATCTGACTAAAAAGGTGCCCAGCATTTAATTTGATGCAGAGACGCACTCGGCTCTGGCTGTTCTCTGGCCCTGGCTGATTTTAGAGGCAACAGCAGTTACAGTTTGGCAGTTGGTGAGACGAGAGGGGACGGAGGGAGGGCGCTCGTTAGTCAAGGCTAACTCCTACTGTACAACGGCGAATCACTCTGTAGAGAAAGTTTGCATTTGCATCAAACAACAAGCATCCTAAATGGTAGAAAACGTCTCATTTACAGTGACATTTTTGGTTTCTGAAGTCGCTTTTCACACTAACTTCTCAGTATTTTCTGCTTCTTGCCGTTATGTCACGACTGTACCTGGATCTGCATGAGTCACTTTGCAGTTTGAGATCCTGAGTCAATGTCCTGCTGACTATTAAAGAGTCTGAAAGTAGCAGGGACTCCATATTAAGTCTTCAGGGTCAGTTATAAGCTGGCGTCAATGGCAAACCTGCACTGTGACTGGTGACGTCTGGGTGGAAAAATGACAATTCTTTTCTTATCTAATATTACTTCTAACAAGTATAGGAGCAAGCCAATTATTTCATGTCAGAGGTATTAGGAAAGGGAAGAAAGACAGGACAGGACGTGATTAAAACTCCACTTGTCAAAGCGCTGCGGCTTCCAATCTTGGCTAATGGAAATCCATCACACACACACACACACAAACGCGTGCACACACACTCTCCCCCCGCGTACAAAATGTTCTTCTACGCATGTCGAGTCCCTCACACAACACAAACATCCTCGTATGGCATCTCTGCCACAGCGGCAGTGCTATTCGCTCACCACACAAAAGAGGCAGAACCAGAAAGAGAGACAGAGAGGTGGGAAACTGTGCTGTCGTTACACATACCCATCAGTGCTCTCCTCCTCCTCCTCCTCCTCTGCAGCCTCTCCTCTTTTATCACAGCACCTCCTCCTCCCTTCCTCCTTCAGTCTATTACAGGGAATGACAGCACGCTCCCTTTCCTGTGCATCTGACCTGTCTTCTTGCTCTCCACCTCTGTCACTTTTTGCACTTCGTTCATCCCTTCTCCTGTTTAACCCGATGGGCGTTTCTCTCCTCTCTCTCTCTCTCTCCTCCCCTCGGCCCTCGCTTGCCCAGTGGTGACATCACAGGGCAGTCTCAGGCATGCAGCCTGTTTATTCTGCAGCCCTCTGCTTTTCCAGGAACCAACGTCACACACAGCACTCTCTCTCTCTCTCTCCTTACCCTCTCTCCTCTTTTCCCCGCTCGACCTGCTTTCCTTGCTTCTAAGGCCAAGGAAAACCCTCCAGTCCGCCGGTTGTAGTGCATCAAATATCGCTGCCCCCTTCTCCCACTCACTTGCAGGCGTCCCAGTCACTGCATGGCCCCCCCCCTCCCCTCTACTTATAATAACCATCTCCCTCCCCCTCCCTCTCTCCGCCCCTCCCTCTCTCTCTCTCTCTCTCTCGTGTGGTTTTAATACTGTGTGCTCAAATTCCTGGCCTAGAATTTGCCTGCATTTCCCAAACAAATAAAACCACAAAATAGTGTCAAGTGATGCAGAGTAAGGACTTTCCCCGCAGGGAGGCTCCCCAGATATTTAAATACTGGAGGATCATAATAAAGTTAGGGATTAGTACTAGATAATTGTTTGTTAGTGTTTCTTTTAAACACAATTATGTCTTGATTCATTTCCATCCCAGACTTTGCTACTGTAGATTTCTATCACAATATTGTATATCTATATATATGAATATATATATATATGAATATATATATATATATATATATTCTTATTTTGACATTTTGCTGCTCATAATTATATAAGAGAATAAGTGGGCAGTCTCTATGTAAATATATGTGTTCATTTTTAATATGTCAGGTTAGAGCTCAAGCAGTTAAGTGTTATATATAACAGGCACTATTTTGATAATCTATTAACCATTATTAGTATTTTTTCAAAATGCAAAACATTTGTAGGAGTTTCTTTTCTTAACTTTTGGGTTTTGGACTGTTGGCTGGACACATTTGATTATGGATTTTTCACCACAATGTGACTTTTATGACCAAACAATTGATAAAATAATGAGATTAATCATTATTTACAGCCCTGTAACAGGTCAAGCTCAATAAAATGCACTGCAGTTGCAGTATAGTATCATTAAATATTTTATTTTGCTTCAACGGCAACTGAGAAAGCGGCTCTCTCAAAGGTCAAACTGTAAAAACTGTAAATGTATGTAAAAGGTATGTCCAATGAGAAGCCTATCAGGCTGAGTTGGCTGCCACTTGACGAAGATAAACTCTGATATCGGCACATCTTTGTATACAAGAAGTGACGTCGAACACGTACCTCAGTTTACTGATGTGTGCCAGATAAGACAATATGGGGGCACTCAGAGAACACCATAACAAAGAGGAACGTGCAGTCTCGGGGGAGACCGGAGGAGCTTCCAGGAGTCTTACACAACTGACAACCTTACCTGGATCAGCACGAGTTTGACAAGAGCAGGGACCTCAGTTCAATTCTAGTTTGTCAAACAGATGGTATTTTCTCTAAAGTTCCCTCTAGAATCTGAAGCCTGAAGGGACCTCACATTTCTGCTGCTATTCTCTTCTTTTCTCTGAGCATTTCAAAGTTTCCTTTAAGTTTGATATGGAAAATTTTTTAAGCATGAGAGGGAATCTCCACCACAGTTGCATATAATTCATGATTTGAACATCTCAGCGCAAAAGTGTCTCTCCACCAGTGCGCAATTACGACATAACTACAAGTTATTTCACTCTTTGGAAGCCATCTCTGAAGCGTTACTCCGCCACCACCTTCCCTTTCAGCAGGTCCCTGTCCTTGCTACCCTCCATCCTGCTTCTTCTTGCCCTATCCTGTGGCCCTGCTCCACGTCCTCCTCTGCTCGGTAGCTCCCTCCCACCTTTCTTCCCTCCATCTCCCCGCAACAAATCACAATCTGTTTACAACCCCTCGAGCGCACTCCACAACTCTTCTGGCTCCAATTGCAAATCTATTTATACCAGACAATGCAGAGGGCTGGCATCTATGATTTGAGACTTGGTTCACCGAGTGTATATCCCACGGTCTGACAGCCTGAGCTCCACACTCGTTAGGCTTAATAGATGTCATACTGAGCCGAGCAGAGCTGTTTAGAGCGGCCTCAGTGAAATGTGGCTGGGATCCTTTTTTTTTATTTTTTAAAAAGCCATGCAAAGAGATGACAAAGAAGAGGAGATATTCTGCACAGGGTTTCACAGTGAATTTAGCAGCAGGGAGCGACGAGAGGCAACAAGCAGCACATCTGTTGATGGTGGAAAATAGCTGCGGTTCGCTTACTGATTGGTCTCTGAGGGTGGGTTGGGTGAGCATCAGCCTACGTTACTTTCTCCCGCTGACTCGCTCAGCTGCTCCGAGTTAGACTCTTGCCTGCACGCAAGCTCAAACTCTTGATAACAGATGACAGGAGCCTGTCCTGGTTATAAACCTGCAGCAGCGACTGATTGTCTGACTGCCAAAATGGCACCGTGACTCCTAAACAAAAAACAAACAACGAGACAGAAGTCTGAGAGTAGGGAAAGGAACAGGGAGGGCGTGACGGAGGGACGTGTCGAGGTGCAGCGAGTCTCGTTCTGCCAAAAGCGAGACCCGACCTGTCGCTGTCTCAGTGACATCATACAACGGTCTGCAGCGCCGCAGCTTAAGAGGAAGGAGATGGGTGAATGAGGAACAGAGAGACATAACACGTGAGACGTAGAGGGGGACGACGTGTGGAGGCTGGGGTTGCTGTGCGTGCAGGGACGTGTTCAGTTCCATGAGTTTAAACTGGATATTTGAGGCATGCTTGGCCTTAGTAAGAGGTGAGTCACATGTAGACGGATGAACAATTAATAGATTAACATATTAGATAGGCAAGATGACCATGTCCCATCCTAATACCACACACGGTGCATTATCAATTAATATGCTGATTCATTTTTGATTTAAGTTCCAAACACTCCCACTTACATAGACTTACCACAAAGCTCTTGGACTCCAGAAAGACATTTTATTGGACATCACCCTAAATCTTGCCCATCCCAAAGGTGACACCTTCAAATTGGTTGCTTGGTCTGACCAACACTCCCAAAACATTTCAGCACTGGAGAGCCTCCTCCTTCCTTGTCAAGAGGTCATGGTAATGGTTAGATCAATCATAACCAACGTTCAAAAAAGCAGCGTCATTTAAAACAACCGGCACTACTTTGTGTGAAACCAAACTCAGGTGTTTACTTTGAGTCACGAAGCTCCCTCCAGGTGCAGCGACCGCTGCTTTGCATGCTAAAAGAGAAGCGCTGCATGTTGTGTGATTAAATGCATCCAGCAGGATCTGTTTACATGAAGATGAGATGATGACAAGGAATTCAGGACTTTAACCATGCAACAATTGCATTTTCTTTGAGGAAACTATTCCTGGCTGTAGTGGAGGGAGGCTACAGAGTTCAGCACAAATGCTGTTAGACAGGTGCGCTAGATCCACACAGTCCGGGTCACACAGGCCCCAGCAGCTCCGTATCCAAGACAACAGATTTTGAGAAAATCTGATGAAGCCACTCCAGTGAATTTCAATATTTTATCAGCCTAGCAGGAGTCACGCAGAAAATAACCCAAACAACAACATGAGCACACAACATGAGGCTTCAGTAAAGGTCCGGGACAGGAGAAAGATACTCGGGGTCAAAGAAAAGAGGAAACCAAGTTATTTATTTATTTGTTCTCCCAAAGCAACAGGCTGGCTGAGCTCACCGCAGCACCTACTGTACCTGCTTACTGCTGTGAAATCACAGAAACACAAAGTTAAAGAGCAACATGAATTTACTCTTTTCATTAGTCTTTAAGGGGAAAATCCAAATTGTGCTCTGGTGATACATGAAATGCAGAACAGTTTAAGCTTCCTCATTATGGAATTTGATAATGCATTATGCATATATTACCTCAGACTCATTTATCCTTCAGATTATATCATCTCCATCTGTGCCCCTTTCATTTCTACGCTACTTCATCTCCGCTCATTTCTCCTTCATTTCCACTGGAGGTACAAGCAGCTACTGTAAACACAGTGCAACACAAAGCAAATGAGACAGAATACCTGCAGCAGATGGGGATTCAGAGACGGAAACCTATTTATTCAGTTAATACCAGTCCGCAGGAGGAAGCTCAAAAAAGGTAGCCCTGATTTGCTTTGGGACTGTGGAACTGTCTCAGGAACTTGCAGCAAACACATCGCCAAGATGCACAAGTGCTTGTTTTGCTGTATATTTTTGGCAGCCGTTCGCCTTGAGACATCCGACAACAATTTCACATAAGCTCACAAACAGAGCGCCTAAATTCGGGCAGCTGTATTTCCATTCAACAAAATGGCACTGTTAGATAACTGTATAAATATATCAAGAGTGAGCATGGGCTCTTCTCAAGACTTATAGAAATCTATCAATTAGATAAACCATATTTGTTAGTTACACTTGTCATCTTTAAAGTCTGGTCACTGAAACAATCATGACAATCGAACACATCCTATGAACAACACCTATGCATGCAAAGTCGCACAGGATGTGGTTAATAGTGAAATCACGTAGGTGCACACGCACACACACACAAACACACACACACACAGGTTTTGGTTTACAGAAGCTCGTGCACACACACACACACACACACACACACACACACACAGAGTGTCCAACCTGTTGGGATGTGGTTGAGCGCCGATGTCTTCAGAACCTCCAGCGGCTGCTCCTTTCCCAGGATCCCCTCTGTGGGAGAGAGAGCACACTCCGCTTCAAATATGGTCCGCAGCATTGAGACAAGCTTCCAGCAAAAAACCTGCTAATCAGGCAGTTAAGACCACAGTCCAAGCGAGCGGGCTTCAGGTCATCTGCAAAGCTGCGAGCACATGCCACTGCACCGCTACCGCCACCTGAGCAACTGCCCGATCCATGACCAGTGAAAGAGCGAGTGCCGTGAATCTGCAGAGATGCTTGGCTGCAGAGGTGCTCTAAAATAAGCTTGAAATCCGCGGGGTACCGAGGAAGCAGCCTTCATCAGCTCCTGTGTGCTGGTGTGTGAGTTCAGTGTGCGAAAGGAGGGATGTTGGGGCTCGACTGATACTGCCTGTGCTCAGCATAGCAAATGTGGCTGGCAGCAGCAGCA
>JAVQJF010074394.1:0-28514 GCA_036023855.1 Gadopsis marmoratus
CACAGATCCTCTTCTTGGGACCCCTTCTTGGCCGTGACGTCAGAGGAGGGAGGTGAGATCACGTGGTCCCGACTTTTTCCACCGTCTCTCCGCAGAACATCGGCGCTAATAATAAAAGCGGTGTGTTGTTTTTTTTCCCCCCATCATAGAACGGACGCCATATAAAGTATGGAGGACTGCCGGCTGTTCACGGACTGCGTCTCCCAGCAGGGAGCCGGACGGTCGCTGCCTCACCCCGCCAGCAGCTAGCGTCCCCCCCGCGGACCCCGCGGACCCGGTTCTTCACCAGGCACCAAGACGAGGACCGGAACAGCCCTGAATGTTGCTACTTCGACATGTCTGGACCCGGACTGCTGGATCTCTGACTGCTTTTTTTGCGTGAGCTTTGACAGGAGGAGGACGAGGAGGAAGAGGGGGTGCGGGTTGTTGTTTTTTTGTTTTTATTTTCATCGAACATGAAGTCGTCCCTGGCTCCCGGAATACGGCTCGCCACGTCGTTTTCTCGAGATGCTTGGTAAGTTTCCATGATGGTCCATTCGTGTTGCCCCCCCCCCCCCACCTGGAAGAGAGCAGCTGGTCTGAACGTGTCTCTCTGTCTGTAAATGATCGACTCATCGATAACAAACTGTGTCAATCTGTTACCGTCCAGCCGCCCGTGTCCTGCTGCAGATTCGGGCTCGGCTGTGATTCAGAGTTTCCTCACGTGTCGACGGAGGTTTTGACCTTTCGTCGGATCGATACGCGGCTACAGGAATCCGCCTTGTGTCGCTGACGTCACGGCAGCTGTTCGGCGCAGGCTGCTTCGAAACGTACACGTTTGGTTTTTTTGAGGGATGAGGATTTTTTAGTCGGCGCCACTCAGCTGAATGAATAACTGCAGGGTCACCCGAGTTGGGCTGAGACGTAACGGTCGCTTTCGTAGTTAGTGTCTGGCGTTAACGATCCATCGCTCTGGGTTTATGAAGCGACCAGCTGTCCAAGAAATAAAAAAAAAATACAAATATTTCTACTTGGCTGTAATGTCAGAAACAAAGGAACAGAGAAGCATCAGCTCCACACATCCGACAAGGCGAACCAATGACACGTTTGCTTGAGAATTGACTGAGAAGATGAATGAATTAGCTGCAGAAAGACACTTTCTTCTGATTGGTCCATGTGTTGGTTGCCAGATGATTAGTGGGGTTGGAAAGAGGGACAAAACCCATATATACAGCATCAATCTGTACTTATTTACTTTTATACTTTTCTCTAATCTTTGCCCTTTTCTGAAATATTGGACAATTTGACCATATTGTTTTCAGATTGTTAGTCCAGTGAAACCATCTGAGAAGGGAAATGTCTCTTCGGTGGAAGTGAAAACGACCCCCAGAGAGACGTGACAAGACGCACAGCCAAGAACCACGGTTTCATCTTTAACAGTGTATTTGATGTTATCTGTCTACACTTGTTGTTGTTTTCTTACATACAATCTTCATTCATGTAAAGTCACTTTAACAATAGCTGTTGAATTCAGGTAGTAGAGTAAAATACATATATGTCTAATTTACATAATGCTTCCCTGTGCAATACAGTGGAGTAGAATTATAAAGTAGTACTGAAATGGAAACACTCAAGTAAAGTACATGAGTACAGTACTTTAGTAAATTTACTTAGTAACTTTCCACTTCTGAATCAATGAGTTGAATCAACTCTGGTGATTTTTGAAGCCAAAGTTCCTGGTGTTGGTTTGTTGGACTGCCTCGTCTGCAGACACGTTTCTGTTGCTGAGGATAAAAAGAAGAATTGAAACCGTATTTATGGAATATGTCAAAAGCTCCCAGGGTTGGGCAGACCTGTTTCACACTGCTATAGAATATACATAAACGTAGTATCATATAATAATACAACGGCAGCAATAAAGTGAGACGGCCCTGCTGGCCCCTTGGTTACCTGGAATAGGTGCCAGGGGCAAAGTCTAGCAATAAAGAAGTAAAACTAATGCTGTAGCAGTTTCCATGAAGCCAGGTGTTATTTTCCGTGTCAGGCTAGAATGCACGTTGTGCTATTTCGTTTGGGTGTCATGAAAGTGCATCAGAAGGGTCCCCAGATGCTCTCAGAGCCACTGGCTGAGAAGCGTATCATGTCCAATTTAAGACAGAACATTACGTCTCGAAGCCACTGACTAAGTGCTGACTGGGCAACATCCGTCCATTTCAGCAAGACTGCGCGTCCGGCCAAGAGGGATGTCAGTGGAAGGTTTTATGACTGCAAGAGTTCATGTCGTTATTTTCTAAAGATCAACAAGCAAAGTGAAGTAAAACAGATCTCCCCGTTTGTCTTTGTTGTCCTTGTTGCCACCACATCTTCAATTTAAATCTCTCCCTTGCAGGTATCGCAGTTTCATTCTTTTCCTCACGTTCCTCTTCTACACGGCCTACCATCTCTCACGGAAACCTATCAGCATTGTTAAGGTAACTGAGACAATTCAGTGATTTTAAAAAATAAAAATCTACAGTTTTATTTACAGGGTTTTTGCAGGAACCTGACAAGTGTGGGTTGTGGATCAAATGCTGCCTGTGAGATGCTCCCTGCAGCTGCTCCTAATGAGCTGTAGAAGACACAAATCTCTATCTAGAGTCAATGTTGCGCTCAGATATTTTCACCTCAGTAAGTGAATAAACAAAAAGAGTACCTAACTTTAAACAAAGTACACAATCAAGAAAGCCAGGGCCCAAAACTATTGCTTTGATTTGATTGAAGACTTTACTCTACCCAGCCGGTCGAGGCAGATGACCTGCTTCTGCTCGAGGTTTCTGCCTGTTAAAAGGCAGTTTTTCCTTGCCACTGTCTCCTAGCGCTGCTCGTGGTGGAATTGTTGGGTCTCTGTTATGATATAGCGCTATATATAAATAAAATTGAACTGAATTTACTCTGCAGATAACACAGGTGCAGCCGTGGCTGAAACACCTGCCGGATACATCAGAGCAGGTGGACAAGCATGTAACTGTGGGGTTGGTTCATAAGGCTCTGTTTAATACGTCAAATGTCCCTCATTCTTAGACATGATGCATGCGTCTTTTAAGAAAGGTGTATTTTCACCCGGTTCACATATTGCGTTTAGTTCTTTGCTCTTCATCCACAGCCACGATTTCTTCAGATGATGAAAAAGCATTTGATTTTTTACATTTAAATGGTTTAAAAACATGCAATGGCTGTGGTTTGGTCCTTTAAGGCTGCAGTTTGTTTGCAGCAGAGACGTAGTATTGGCTGAAAAAATGGGCATAATATCATGAAAGGTAATAAAATATTCAATTGGTACATTTCTTACTCCGATATCGGCACTCACAAGTTCCTGCAACCCCTGAATAATATCACCAATATCTAAACATCAACCAAAAAGGCAAGTGAATTTAGCACTTTCCTCTATTCGTTTGTAGGCGACGTAGAATTTTATTCTGCTGCGTCTGAGAGTTTCAGCTGTGTCCTATGTTTCACCTGCTTCGTCCACCTCTGTTTTTCTCTCTGATACGCAGAGTCAGCTGCACAGAAACTGCTCCGCGGACGTCAAACCGGCAGATCTTAACATAACCAACAATGCTACGTGGTGTGATTGGTCGCCCTTCGGTAAGTGCTTTTGTTTTAAAACAAAAATTGATTTGATTGGATCTATATCCTAGCTTCAGTTACTGGTGCTGTACAGGTGGCTGTGTTTGTGGGTGGGAGGCTGTTGAGGGCTCACGTCCTTGATGCTGCACATCTACTAGTTGATAAGGGGGAAAACATCCAGAACGATAAATGGTGATATGGAGAAAGCTAATAGTTTGATATGTGTCGTCTCTCTAGACCAGGACAACTATCAGACACTGTTTGGGGTGTTGGATAACTCGTTCCTGGTTGCCTACGCCATCGGCATGTTTATCAGGTTTGTTTGTGCTGTTTCTGGAAGGCCGTGTCATGTTTTTGGTTTTTTGTATGTTTGTGTGTGTGCATGCTGTATTGTGTCATAATCATTTGCTGTGTTCGCAGTGGGATATTCGGAGAGCGCCTGCCTCTGCGATACTATTTGAGTTTTGGGATGCTGATGAGTGGATTGTTCACATGTCTGTTTGGCCTCGGCTTCTACTGGAACATCCACTCATTAGGGTACTACGCCTTCATCCAGGTAAAGACACGACACTACACAGTTATTTATGTTCCCTGACTGGTTATGAATATTCATGCTCCCCGGAGGATGATTCTTAATGATTTTGTTGACCCCCCCCCCTGAAGTTTCTTCTAGGGCCACCCGCAGGCCAGAATATCCACATGTACACAACAAATCACCAAATCTATCAGTCAGATTGCCGTGAGGAGAAGATCAATACATTACAGAGCTGGGGTCAGGATTGTGGCTTAGCATAAAGACTAGAAGCAAGAGGAAACCCGCTCGTGCATCTAACAACGCCTCTAAAGCTTAACTTCAAATTCAGTTTAACAGGTTGTATGTTGTTTGTTTAAGCCATAGACAAATAGAAAAGCAACCGACAATTTGTGGCTTTAGGGGAAGTCACTTGGTGGAACAATTTCTTGGTGAACAATAGCTGGTCACAGCGACGGGATACGCTGTTGTTGCTCATCACAACATAGTTACAGTATACATCTCCCCGTATAACCATTTTGACCATTCTGTTTGTCTATTCCTTTAACAATGTAAGCAGAGTTGCCGTCTACTGTCAGTTTGTGCAACAAAAATTGGATTGTACCTTTAAACCTTGTACCGTGTAGAATTAGGAAGCTTTGAATGGCTGTAATCAACCTCGCGTTCGCTTTGGCAGGCAAGATCTACCGCACACATCAAAATAAATCGCATTTGGGGAGAAAGAGGGAAGCACAGAGATCAGATGAGCTGCGTATCGCTGACTCGCCACCAAACGTTCAGCCATATCAACACACAGTAGCAAGGTTTCATTTGTCACTCGACTCTAAAGGAAATGAATATTGGTTCCAGTGTGGCGGCATAGTCAGTGCCTCGGTACAAGTAAAGGCATCATCGCCAGGAGAGTTTTGTTTCACTTACGTTTTTCAGTCCTTTAGGCCAAAAAGTATAATAAAACTGAGAGAAGCAGCAAATCCTCATCTTTGAGAAGCAAGAACCAGAGAATGTTTGATGGTTTGTCTTGACAGATGAATGAAATTTCTGTCGCTCACTATGGTGTTTATATGACATGAGTATAATGGCCGGTGTTTCCCACAAATAGAATTTATTTTGACGGCTCATCCACCTGTTATGGCTTTCCCTCAAAAAATAATATTGTACTTGTTTTTTCTTAGCAATGAAAAGAGTCTGCTGCAATGATGCATGTGCGGCTGAATAAATAATAAGAAATATCTACATGTCACTTTCAAAAAATCCATGATTTATTGAATTGATGTATTTGATTAACAACCCCGTTACCCCATTACAGGCGCGATCACTGTGGATCCTATGGTTCCGCACAGACCTTATTAACCATCTCTCCCACGGTGGCTTTAGTCATGCTCACATCACGTGACTCACAGCTGCATCACATGACTGCAGGAGTGTGACTGGGGCTTATAATGGGTTTGGTTGTCGGAATGTGATGAATCTCTGCTCACTAGTCTCCTCTTCACCTCCCCCCCCCCCTTCTTTTATGCACAGTTAGCAGGGATGCACCAATGCTAAGAGGTTTTGATGCAGTAAGCTACCACAGACTTCCTCTCTCTGCTTCATTCTGCAGGTGATGAACGGGCTGTTTCAGACCACTGGTTGGCCAGCGGTGGTCGCTTGTGTTGGCAACTGGTTTGGAAAGGGGAAGTGAGTACTGCTAGTAGTCCTGCTGACTATGCAATATTAAATGCTTAATTCTTTGGTTTGTTGAGGCTGTCTGACTCACATGCACGCTTGTCACAGTGAGACCAGACTTAGATTTGTCTCAGACCACCAGCATCAAATCCACTCATAAATCTAAACTGCCCCTTAAATATGTGTGGAACTGGTTCTACATGCTCATCAACCAGACGAACACCAGAACAACAACACTTTACTAATAATATAAATAATAGTCACACCCGTCTGAATGGGCTCCACCCTTTTCGGGGTCTGGTCTACACCCATGGATTATGTTTACTTGCACAAAAGAAACCAGTCAAATCAGGTCACACAGGAAATCCTGTTTACATGCACTGCAATAACCTGGCTACTGTAAAATCTGTGTACATGTATCAGTGCAAAGTACAAAGTTTGTGTTCTGAGATACATTCAAAAGTTACCCACGGTCATGGGCATTTGTTTTCATTTATATTTTTAGTAAATATTGATCATTGCAGGATGTAACATTTTGTGAAATCCGCTTATCGTGATCGAGATGAGAAGATCGATGTCAGTCTCATGTCTAGGACTGCAACTAATGATTATTTTCAATATTGATTAATCTGCCGATTATTTTTCCAAACTGATGTCTTGATATTGCTTATTTTTTAGTCCGACCAACAGTACAAAACCCAGAGACTCTTCATTTACTGTCAGAAATGGCAATAAAAAGCAGCCAGTCCTCATTTTTAAGAATCTGGAACCAGCAAATGTTTGACCTTTGTGACTGAAAAATGCCTGCACTGATTAATGGACTATCAAAGTAGTTGGCAATTAAGCTTCTTTCGGGTCGACTAATCGATTAATGCAGCTCTGCTCATGTCTGTGTGATGAGAGCTGGAGTCAGGACGTGTTTAGCTTAGCTTAGCATGAAGACTGACAGCAGGGGGAAACCGCTAGCCTGGCTTTAATCTGAAGCTCACAGACATGTCTGCGTTAACGCGTTGTGTCTTGTTTGTTTAATCTATTCACAAACAGAACTGTCGAAACATGAATTTGTGGTTTTAAAAGGATTTACATGCTGGAACTATTTCGTAACTGTGTGCAGGGTGACAGTGATGCATCACTGGCTGTTTCTGACATCGCCCACTAAAGCCGGAGATGCTGCACAGTAAATTGTTGCTTGTCTAGAAGTTGTTCCTGCACTGCCTCCCACTTATGAGTCATGTGCTGTAAGAAAATGTAGTTTTAACATTTAAGTTTGCTTTTGAATTAAACAAGCATGTTTATTGGTGAGCTTTATGGGTGTTGGTAGGCATATTCTTTTACTTTGGACAAAACCAGGCTAGTGGATTCCCCCCTGCTTTTGGTGTTCGTGCTAAGCTAGGCTAACCATGTCCTGACTCCAGCGCCATACTTAACACACAGACATGAGATCGATATGCATCTTTAATTCCACTGAACCGCATCTTTAGCGTGGCTCAGAACCACACTTCTGAAGCAACACCTCTAAGGCTTGCTCCTGTGCTTTGATCATCAGGCGTGGGTTCATCATGGGTGTGTGGAACTCCCACACCTCCGTGGGAAACATCTTGGGCTCCCTCATCGCAGGAGTCTTCGTCTCCTCGGCGTGGGGAATGTCCTTCATCGTCCCTGGAATCATCATCGCCTCCACTGGGATCCTGTGCTTCTTCTTCCTGGTTGAGAGTCAGTTACACCCACACACAAAGCTCTTTCACACAGGCATTAGACAGCTTCGTCTTGGACAGGTTTAGGATTACACCACACATTCAGAGTTAGGAACATAGCTGCAAGCTCGCTGCCCTGCAGGATCGTAATTGACCTCATGATTGTGGTTCAAACTGTTTTCAGTAGCTGTAACTTTAATGTTTTACTGGTGATTAATGCGTAGATTATTTTTTTTTTTTTTTGATGAACCTGTCTAAAAAAAAAGCTAATTTACAATGATGGAAAAACAGCAAATCATCACATTGGAAAAAACAGAAATTGAAATTATTGATGTTAAAATAAATAAAGAGTCAGATACAAAGATCCACTATTCATGCCATCCCTCAGTACAGAGGACATGTTTAGTCTAGCTTAGTACAAACACTGGAAGCTGTAAAATGAGTCATTAACATCTTCTAGTTCTTGTCAAACCTGAATGTTGCCTTTAAGTCTTTTCTTTCCTGTTCAGAACCTGAAGACGTCAACTGCTCGCCTCCTCAGCACCATGTGAGTTAAAACAGACACATTCACCTTCCCGATTCATCCATAACGACTGCTTGAACTCATGCACGGGTGTGTTTGTGTGTCAGGTTGAACAGGAGAGCTGTGAGACAGAGCCCCTCCTGCAGAACCCGTCGCAAATCGACGTAACTGCCAACGGCGCCATCGTCTCTGAGCCTCCGGAGGTCGCTGTGGAGCACACCGAGGCCATCAGCTTCTGTGGGGCTCTTAGTATACCTGTGAGTGGAAACAACAGTTTGTCGAGCTTGTACGATTTGATTTGAAGGTCCTGAATTTGAAACAGGTCATTCTGAATTATTGGCACAGTATTTGATATTTTGATGCTGTTTTTATATAAGAGACCATGTGTAGCATTTGAAAGATCCTTACTTTGGCACCCTCTGGTGGTGGTGTCTAGGTTGTTTAATTCTTCTACCAACAATTGAAGCAATGAGAAACTAATTGAAAGATGCTATAATCACATAAGAATACACCCATTGTAGCTTTTATGCTGAGGTAATGAAAGGTTCCTCCTGTGGTTTTCATGAGGCTTTGTGTCACACAGGGTGTTTTGGAGTTCTCTCTCTGTCTGCTGTTCGCCAAGCTGGTCAGCTACACCTTCCTGTACTGGCTTCCTCTCTACATCTCAAATGTCGGTCAGTATTTACACACATGCTGTATTTGTTCCAGTGAGGAGAATCATTTAAAGTACATTTTTTAAGCTAATGCGGGTTTTGCTTTTCATTTTCAGCACATTTTGATGCAAAAGAAGCAGGAGACATGTCAACACTGTTTGATGTTGGAGGAATCGTGGGTAAGCTTTGAGCCTTGACTGATCAGACTTAATTTTCCAACGTGTTCGTGACGGAAGACGTAGAGGGGAATATGTCACATCTGAAATATACGTCTCGGCAGTGTAATTGTTAGACTAAATATTTTACTTTAAAAGTCATCTATCTGAATTAATTTGGTTTCAATCCCTCTTTTTGAAAGCTCTGGAATGTAATTTAGAGTTTTGCAATTTCAAAAATTCTAATACAAATTTTAAGTGTGCTGGGTTTCCAGTCATTTATGTGTTTAGGTGTTTCTTGAAATAACTTGGTGATTCAGATCAGAATTTGACAGTTTGAGAAACTTGAGTATAGTTCTTTGCATATTGGACACTTGAATTTTTTATATATTTGAGGACAAACAACAGATAGCGTGTTTTACCGGCGAGAGCGTCAATGTAAGAACGACTCCTCAAGAGCAAGTCTGTTTATAGGGTGTTAAAGTTAGTCAGGCCTTAACGTGTTTAGTTTCAAAATCATCTAATGCTGAAACCACTAAAAGGTTTTCAAAGTAAAATATCTCGAGACTATAAATTCAGTGGCATTTAAATGTCAATAGAAAGTTTTCGGAAGTAGTTAAATTTCACAATTACTAATTAGTTGCTTATTCATTATACATTATTACTTACTTAAGATTCAGACCCCAACAGCATTTATTTGCTTCCATAGTTCAGCTTAGACCTTGTCACCTGGTTGCCATTCAATATGCTATAATTCCCAAGCGAATCCAAGCAGAGTCTCCATCAACTCTGACAGTCCGACTGTCCTCAGATCCTGTTTAAGTTTTAGATTATTAACAGTCTTCACAGTGTGAACAGCCATGTGTTCCTACCCAACATCCTAGTTTAACTAGAAACCGTTCAGATAGTCCAACAGACAAATGTCATCACAGGGCAGGAGACGTGATCTGACTGAATGTGCTGTGTGTGCCCAACAGGGGGCATCATGGCGGGCCTGGTGTCGGACTACACGGACGGGAGAGCGACAACTTGCTGCGTCATGTTGCTTGCTGCTGCTCCTATGGTGGGTGTCATCTCATAAATCTGATTATTTCACGACAGCACGGCCGTTTTTTACCCAGTGGCTCTCTGGCTAGATTCCAGTGGTCGTATCTGTTGAAAGGATAAGGCTGATGTTTTTCTATATTTCTTCCTCGAAAACCAACAATATATTATTCAGTCTCTCTGTACTTTCCTACTTCCCCACCCTGTCGGCCTTCTTACTGAATAGAAAATATTTAAACCTGAATTAATTGATTTGACCACTGGGGGCAGCTAGCAGCTATTTTTTGCGTTACCTAGTTCTGTGAATGTTGCCTTTTCCTTCTCTCAAAGCCTAATTACAGTTTTCTGAAGGCATAAATGACTCATGAGAAACAAAATATGATGTCATTATTGACATCAAGATATTTAACTTTGACCACATGGCACTTCACATTTGAGTGGGAGAACTATATGTGGCAGTAGGATGATATAATTATTTTCTCCATAGCAGACGTTCTTCTCTACTAGGGAACATAAAGTGAAACGTGTGCTGATTGTTTGTTTTGTTCGTGTTCCAGCTTTTCCTCTATAATTACATTGGACAAAGGAGCCTTGCTACTACAATCGGTAAGACTTCTTCACTGCACCTCTTTGTTTTTGTGTTTTTTACTTTGATTCATTCTTGTGGGGGGGGGAGAAAAGGCCTTCTGTTAAATTTTTTAGGGAAAAGTAGAGAGTAACAAGGAGGAAAAGGTCAAGCAGAGGAGAGCAGATAGCACGACGGCAGGCTGAAGGTTTGATAATTAGCAGCAGTTGGATCATCGTTGTGCTTGACATCTACTTGAACTTCTCCATGCTGTGCTCACAGTGTGTACTTCAGCCTCCACCACACCTCCCATGATGTAACTCCACACCCCTCCACTGTCTCATACTGTTACATCAGTGCCTCTCCATTTAATGTGAACACACGTGAAAGTTGGTCTATTTCTAGGCAATGTCGGCAAAAAAGCTTTGATTTTTTTTTTTTTTTTTATGGGAAAAGAAGAGGATTTTGTCTTTAACAGTTTTGTTTTTTCCACATGTAGGTATGCTGCTGTTGTGTGGAGGCCTGGTGAACGGACCGTACGCCCTCATCACGACTGCTGTATCTGCTGACCTGGTGAGCCCTGAAGCATCATGGGAAGCCCCCCGTTATATGTCGCAACCAAGCAAGTCTTTTTCTATAATAATATAATCTATATCTATGTCTTTGTCGCAACAGGGAACACATGAGAGCCTGAGAGGAAACTCCAGGGCGTTGTCAACAGTTACAGCAATTATTGACGGGACTGGGTCAATAGGTATGTCTGAACTGTATTTCATCTTAATGTTTGTTCTGCTGCCAACAGGTGACCAAAAAACTACTTAATTCAATGCAGCTTCTGCATCAATTAGTTTGTCCTTTATAAAGGCAGAGTTATAGAATGAACTTGCATCAAAGAGAAATTCTAACTGCATTTATAGCAACTAATGTGGGGTTCGAACAAAGTCTTGAAAGTTTGGGAAAGGCTTACTTTTAACCGTGGTGTTTTAAAGGTTAGGAACTTGCTTGAATTCGAATATACTCCCTTGAAAAATGCCCGATTTTCAACATAAACTGATTTTTCAACGACACAATCACTCATATAAACCAAAGGTCTTTTAATATTTCAAAATATTAAATAATATTTAATATATAAATGAAACGATCCCGTAACAATTTAGTCACATTTAGTTAGTATGTGACGATAGAGGCTTTGAGAGTCTGGAAAGTTTTGTTTAGCTCTTAACCCTGTAAGTTAAAACTAAAAAGGGACAATGGAAAATAAACAATTTCAGTACTGAGGATGAGCCCCTAATTAGAAAATTAAAAAAGGAAATTAGATACTGAAATTGACAAATTGATATTCTAATACACTAACTAATAAAAGTAACAAAAGCTTAAATTAAAAATGGAAAATTTGAAGGTGAATGAAATATTAGGATATCAAATAATCAATTTTATTGGAATGTTTTGGAGGTGAGAACATTTGTTTTGTGGTAAATGCATTTTAAAAGTCTAAGAGGTTGAAAACTTTGGATGTTAAATATTAAAAGGTTTTCCATGTGTTTTCTGTAGGCGCTGCGTTGGGTCCTCTGTTAGCCGGCCTGATCTCTCCCACCGGCTGGAACAACGTCTTCTACATGCTTATCTCTGCCGATGTTTTGGCCTGCGTGGTAAGAAACACTCTTTAAGCTCTGACAGGACACGACACCGCAAAGCTTGAGATCTTTCTGTCATTGCTACTCTGTCCAGTCACGTTTTTGGATTACTGAATTGTCTTCGTTGATGATGACGTTCCTGTTGTTTTGACTGACACGCTGTTTGTTCGTCTTCAGTTTTTGTCCAGGCTCGTTTACAAGGAAGCTCAGGGTTGGTATAGACGTGGCCCCCGAGTCAGAGGGTGAGTAGCATAAACAGCAGAGGGTAGATGAGAAGAACAGAGCTGGAGCCGGGAGGTGATTATCTTAGCTTAGCATGAAGACGGGAAGCAGAGGGAAACGGCTAACCTGACTCAGTCCAAAAGTTACAAAATCCCTCAACCAGCACGTGTAAATATCACTAATTACCCTGTAAATGTAAAATTGATCATTTGATAGAACTGGCAGGGGAAGCCTGATCAGACCTCATGAACTGTTCATGTCATCAGAATCAGAATCATATTTATTGCCAAGTAGGTTTTCACATACAAGGAATTTGCTTTTGGTGAAATGGTGCATAAAAACTTAAGAAATATAAAATAAGTAAAAATAAGATAACATTTAAAAGAAAGCAAACTGTACAACTGTACAATAATGTGAATATGGAGAGCTATACATTTAGTGCAAACATTAGCTGAGGGTGTTCAAGGTTCACAGTGTGCAGATTATCTTGGGGCTTTGTTTTTCTTATTCAAGTCCCCAGTAGCTCATTAATGTTTTATCATATTGCCTTGGGAAGCCATTGCTTTTACGTAGTCAAGTCAGGGTGGAGAACAGCTGTGCTTCCATTTCCTGAGGGATTCAGAACCAGTGCAATTGGTTGTGTCCTCCAGCGCATAAAGTTGAACCTTTCCCAACTTCAATGTGTTAATTAGAGATCTTTAGAGGTGCCTGTGGGTAGTTTTTAAAAAAAATTTTTTATATACTTTGGACAGAGTCAGACTAGTTATTTCTCCGTTTCCAGTCTTTTGCTAAGCTAAGCTAACCGCCTTGTCATCTAAGCGAATGTGTATTTCCTAAAATTTCAAACTATTCCTTTAACCAAAGAATAAAATAAGGACATTAAATACACAACATGAGAAAGTAGAGACTTTCTGACACCATCTGCACATTATAAACAGGGCTATTGTATTCTGATGGCATTGTATGTGTCTGACAGTCATTCTCAAACCAACTGTTGCTTTTTATTCCAGGTTCAAAGAAATCTGAAGCACTCACACAATCAAATTGGGAATCAAAGACACAAAAAGAGGGAAACAATGCTGCCACTGTCCCCACCGTACAGCGAAGACAACCTCTTTCCATTCAGGCTGACTGGAAACCAAATCACCGGTGAAAGATTCAAGGCACTAAACTGACGAGTGCGGTCGTCTTTTTATTGTAAAACAGAGAGAAATATGTCTTTATGGAGACAAAGCTTCTTTTTAGTGATTAATCTACCCATTATAACTTGTTTGTTTTAATATTCTTTTATCATTAAAGTGTACATGCTGGCCATTTTTCTTAATTTAGTCTTTTTTTTGTCTCCTTAGTTACATCATCCTTCAGGTCAATAATATTTCACGTGACAGTTATGATAGTACTGTTGAGAGATATGATATTTTATGAAATTTAGTCATTAAAGTGTCGGGGTTCATACAAAGTTCTGAAATGCTTAATTTTAAGCGTTACGTTTTCAAGGTTGGGGAATACGCTTCAATTTTCAACATAATCTGGTATCTCATCATCGACACGATCACTCATGTAAACCAAATGTCTTTTAATATTTGAAATGAAACCATCCCATCGTCATATTTGTCATCTGGCATTTATCGTAAAAACATAGATGTGATGAAGGCTTCGAGAGTCTGGGAACGTTTGGTTTAGGTGCTTTGAAAGTGCTTACATTTTAAAGAAGCTGAATCCTTTTTTATCCCACCATTATTTAATAACTTTTTAATTACTATTACTGGACTACACGCCATTATGCAAACATTACTACACTAGATGTCTATCTGAAAGTGCTGTAGCTAAATTTAAGGAAGTGATTCCAACGGCATTTACTTCAGTGCCATATCTCATATCTTTAACAGAGGACTCCTATGCTGACTTCAGTCCCTCCAAAATTGATCATCTTGTTGATAGAGCTGCAGGCTCACTGCGAATGACACTTGACTCTATTTCCCCTTTTAAAAAAGAAAATAATGAAAAAGAGGTCGGCTCCATGGTATAACTCCCAAACCTGTAAATTAAAGCAAATAGCACATACACTTGAAAGGAAATGGTGTTCAACCAATCTGGAAGAATCATGCTCAGTCTGGAAGGATAGTCTTAAAATGTACAGGAAGGCCCTCCATAATGCCAGAGCAGCCTACTACTCATCATTAGTAGAGGAAAATAAGAACAACCCCAGCTTTCGGTTCAGCACTGTAGCCGGGCTGACAGAGAGTCATAGCTCTATTGAGCCATGTATTCATGTAGAGCTCAGTCGTAATGACTTCATGAGCTTCTTTAATGATAAAATTGTAACTATTAGAGACAAAATTCAGCACCTCCTGCCCTCAGATGGTGCCTACCTGTTTTTGGGGACGGGGGTCCTGGTGGCAGCTGTGAAACCTGATGTAGATTTGAACAATTTTTCTCTCATGAACTAACTTCGATGATTTCTTCATCTAAACCTTCAACATGTCTCTTAGATCCCATCCCAACTAAGCTGCTAAAGGAAGTTCTACCATTATTTAGCACTTCCTTACTAAATATGATGAATCGTCCATGCACACCAAAGTTAGTCACGGACTCCCACAAGGTTCTGTGCATACATTTCCATTGTTATGCAGATGATACCCAATTATACTTGTCAATCAAGGCAGATGAATCGAGTCAATTCATCAAACTTCAAGCATGCCTCGAGGACATAAAAACCAGGATGCCTTCACGGCAGCGGCCCTGGACAGCTGCATTTTAAAAGGTTTTATAACTTTTTCGAACCAGACGCCCACTTTATGCAGCGATTAGCCAGGTTTGCAGAGGAGTGGAAGTAGGCAGGGTGTGAAGTCAACGCCCCAGGCTTCGTCTTGCCTCTCATGAGCGAGAAGCGTGTAGATGTTGTTTGTGGTCAAGCTTGTCATTTACATACTCTGATTGGGCAGACTAGTTCACAAAATATTTTTCAGGTGTTGTTTTTCTTATTCAAGTCCCCAGTAGCTCATTAACGTTTTATCATATTAACTCTCAGCAAATATGTTAACATTTCAAACTATTCCTTTAACCAAAGAATAAAATAAGGACATTAAATACACATGACAAAGTAGAGACTTTCTGACACAATCTGCACATTATAAACAGGGCAATTGTATTCTGATGGCATTGTATGTGTCTGACAGTCATTCTCAAACCAACTGTTGCTTTTTATTCCAGGTTCAAAGAAATCTGAAACACTCACACAATCAAATTGGGAATCAAAGACACAAAAAGAGGGAAACAATGCTGCCACTGTCCCCACCGTACAGCGAAGACAACCTCTTTCCATTCAGGCTGACTGGAAACCAAATCATCAGTGAAAGATTCAAGGCACTAAACTGACGAATGAGGTCGTCTTTTTATTGTAAAACAGAGAAGTGTGTCTTTATGGAGACAAAGCTTCTTTTGAATTATTAATCTACTCATTCTAACTGGTTTGTTTTAATATTATTTTATCATTAAAGTGAAAGTGAACCTCAACTTCAATAAATATCAGCCTGTCGCGCCTCCATTGTTCTATCTCCGTCACTTTTTGTGATTGCCTTCGAGGAGAGAGGCACCGAAAGCGTGCGCCATTATCAACATTTTTACAATTCATCACATCAAGACTACAAAGTCACACAAAACACACAGATATTCTTGGAGAGAGATCTTAGAGGCAGTGGTGTGCAGCCAGGAGGAGGATATGATGGCAGGCTTTTCTCCCTGCCTTTGAGTTTTTGACAGCTTTTAGATGTGGTTCTTTGTAAGAACTAGTTGTTGAGACCTTTACACTCAAAGTTTGCTTAAAGCATCGTAAAAATAAGTTTAAAGTCTTAAGTATTTCAATATTTTCATGTATAAATCCGCAAAGTTTAAGTTCAGAAAAACACATCCCTAGTTATTATTTAGTAAGAGTTTAAAACAAAAAAAAACCGAAAGCTACTCTTGCTTTGTCAGGACTGTGGGGACTCTGATTGGTCCAGTGAAATACATGACATCACCTTTTTCTAGATGAGCCCCGCCGACTTCTAACTGGTGATAAAAGCGAGGACAAAAACACAAATACATAAATCTCTCATGTGATGGAACATGTGAACCTTGTCAGAAAATGTGTTTGTCGCCTTTTAAAGTGTGTTAAAATTCAGATTTATTACATCTTGGGTCTTGTTTTTGTAGTTTTATCCATCATTCCTGTCATCGATAACATTGTACTCACCAAGTTAAATGCTAAAAAGAAGTCCAACAAGGCCAAGAACATGAGCAGGTGATAAGATTATATTTACCACATAGGTTTCTTGTGCAATGACAGATTATTAGCAACACTCTGAGGTCTCTTTTGGTTTTACCACCAAATATAGTGACTTCCATAATCTGTGTTTTTTACAACCTGTCTGATCCCGCCACCAACTAGTACTTTGGTGAGTGCAATGCTATCTCAACGGATTGAGGTGATGTCCAAAACTGCGATAATAAGACCCAAGTTGTAGTAAAACAGATGAATCCTTTAAAACACTAAATCAAAAGCCGTCCTGTTCACTAATGGTGCACTGTATTAGTCAATAAAAGGCCTTTTTTGCACCTTTAGTCGTGACCATGCAGATGAAAGTCTTGTGAAATCCCTTTGTTTTGACTGCATATTTATTTAGACGAGGCGAGCAGCACACAGTGCAGGCCTGCGTCGAACTCACTAACACAACACTAACTACATAATAAGAACATAAAAGCATGTAATAACAGCAACCACTGAGATCATTGTCACAGCTTGGCACACAATCTGGACCTGAATCCTTCAACATTCAAATAGATTAGTGTTGACAGTTAAAAATCCAACATTCCCACCAGTATGTATGATATCTGTCGTGTGTGTTTTTCCGTGTATTCTTCATGTTTGCAGCCGAGCTGCGCAGAGCAAAGAGTCACATGATCACAAATCAAACAGCTGGAGGCTGTTGGCGCTTGTGTGAGCTTGTTGACGGCGGTGGGGTGTTTCTCAGTCCTCTGCTTGTGCTGCTGTTTTTGGTCTTATGGGTCCATCTAATGTTTAGCCTGTAATTGTTACCCTGTTGATAACAGGGATGTTGTGTTCAGTTTACATCCTTCTCAAACAAAACAATCTTCAAAAGCTTCATACGATACAGTTCGTGTTTCTCAGTGATGATATGCAGCAGGATTCCATGTGCGGTACCAGGACCTGAAAGGCCAAAGAGAGGATCATTGGATTATCCAGCTAGGCCACATCCACACTAGTAGCTTTTCATTTTATAACAAAAACGTTTTATCACCGCTTCAGAAATGATATCGCGTTACCGGAACCCTGATCTGTTCTGCTCATGTGTGAGCGTGATACGTTCCACATATCAACGTAAAGTGTGACTTCAATTGAAGTTTTTAATTTCCGCATTTAAGATCGGAAAAGGCGGGAAATAGGGAGGAAATAGCCGCATTTTCGCAGATGCGCAGAGCAATTGGGGTTGTCCGGGACGGATCGGGCTGTGACAGGGCAGACGACGGGGTGGAGCTGTTACTGAAAAGAAGTGTTGTGATTCGTTGTTAATGTTGAATTAACCGCTGGTAGTTTGTGTTCACATCTGGGAAAGGCTCACGTTATAAGGGCTCGACGAATCAGGGAAGGACACGATGCGGCTCATAAGATCCAATCCGGAAGCGAACGCCGGCGTCTGCGTCATCGTTTTAAAACATCCCAGTTTCCACCCGTCCTCACTAAGACGCAAACTAAAACGGGGTCAGCAGCGTTTTAAAAGGTCTCCGTTTGATGGGGTTATAAAAGGCCGGAGGAGTGTGGACGCTAGGTGCAAACGTAGCAAAAGCTATGAGTTTTAAAACGAAAACGTCTTAGTGTGGGTGTCGCCTTAGACAACTCAAAGTGACAGAAAACTTTACTTCATTCAGCAATTAAGTTTTGATAATAAGTTTAAAGAGCATTTTCTGAAACGTACTTATTCAGTTTGTTGCCAAGACGGTCGATATCACTCTCACGGCTGACGAAGTCGCTGCTCACCAAGAAATAGTCTGGCACAAATGTATGTTTCTTTGTACAGATTAAACACACAAGTTATAACGTGACAGAGCCGGCGGGGGCTGGACTGGGTTTCCAGTCTGGCTGAGCTAAGCGAGCTGTCGCCTGGCTGCAGCTTCATATGTAGCGCGCAGACATGAGAGTGGTATCGACCCTCTCGCCCAACTCTCGGCAACAAGCCTATTCGCAAAACATTAACACGGCGGTTGACACGTTCCAAATGCGACGTGCGAAGTCATCTTTTCACGGCTGAAAGGCTCCACGTGCGGGTGTCTTTGCAGTGTATGAGAGACGAGTGGCCTGCGAGCGGCGCTCAGGTTCGTGTTTCTCACCCTGGTGCGCCGTAGGAAGCCGGGTTGACCTGGGACGCTAAAGAGACGGAGGCAGCGGACAGGCTGTTGGGAGAAGCTTCACGGCTTACACTGTTTGGAGAGGAATTTGATGAAACTGGAAGGAAAAGGTCGAAACATTATTGAATATGCACACGCGTGTAGTAACCCACATACAGGCACATGCACAGTGTTGCCGAGTAATGTTTCACACCAGCTAGTGTTGTTGAGCGCTGACACAGGGGAACATGCACGCATCATTACATTCGATAACGGAGTGAATCACAATGCGGACACAGCGAGAGCTGCTTTATCGTCATCGTTCATAGTTGAATGTCAGTAAAACAGTACTTGCCTCCGCCTGAAGCCAGAGGGCTGTAGGATCTGGATGCTGAGGCCTGAAACAGCGTGAACAGAGATAGAGATGAAGGCAACTTCACATTTGGACTGTAAAATGTATTTGCTTTATCGCCAGCAGTTTATATATATATCGCAATACCTACAGGAACTGCAATTTTCCAACCAATGGCAGCAGTAAGAAGCTCTCGCACACGACAGGTTGACAAGAGCAAAAGGTCTCTTTGGTTATTTCCTTCATAACCCCGAGGATGGCTTGAGTGTGTAAAAACCTTCACTGAGCTGTAATCACGTGCAGAAACTGCACAGACGGGCTTTTTTCCTTTTAAAGGAACGGTCTCCTTCAAGGCCAACTTAAAGGGATAGTTCAACATTTTGCCAAATGGGCTAATTTGACGTCTTTCTGAGAGGACGATGAGAAAATCCATATCGACCAAGTATGGAGCTGGAGTAGGGGTGTAGTTAGCAGTGTTGGGGATGCTATTTTGAAATTGTAGCTAGTGAAGCTACAAGCTACTCTTCAATGGAATTAGTTGAAGCCAGCATGGTGTTTCAGCTGCTCGCACACCTGCCACAATTTTTAAAAAACAACTATCCTGCGTGTTTCTAAGTGACGGAGGTTTATGTTTTAGACAACTCACCATTCTGGCGTTGTAGTTGTGTGATTTGACAGATAAACTAGCCACCGGGCAGTAGATCCTCTTCTCCTTCTGACGCCGATTACAGAACCAAACTCGAACCACCTCCTTCTCCATGGACAGCTGTTCTGAGATCATGGTTATCTCCTCGGAGTTGGGTTTGGGGTTCTGAAAACCAAAAATGTCAATGACTTCCTCCTTTAAATGTTAACATGGGAAGTCTTAGCAACTGGCAACCGCTGACGGTGTCCGTGATTATTCATCTGTCATCAGGGTGTCTTTTTATGACATGTTCAGTCAGCCATTGATCCGACCATCCTGCAAAATAAACCTTTTAAAAGTTTAAATATTTATCTTTAACTAATGTGTTAAAGTTTATGAAGGCAGTTATAACCCATTCATAAATGATAAAATACTCTGAAAACGGTTTGCTTGATAACAAATGTGTAAATGAGGAACAGTGGCCGCTTTCAAATACAAGCGGCAAATTCACAGTGCGGTGAGCCTGTAATGTGTTTAATATTTGTTTGAAGAAATCATTATGTATGAGTAGGACATACTTGCTGAAGTATTTAAAAGCCACTTTATGTAGAATTTGAATATTATTTTACTTTGGTGTCTACAGCCATACTAGCATCTCAGGCATAGCGGTGCTTTGAGCTAAATGCTAATTCTAGCATACTGACATATTCACAGCAACCATGTTAAAATGCTGATTTTAGCGTAATGTTTACCATAGTTGATATCATATTTTAGTGTGTTGGCATGCTAACATTTGCTAATTAGCACTTAACACAAACTACTTCTGAGGGCGATGGGCGTGTCATTAGTTTTAATTGGACATTATCCAAAGTATTGGATATATTGACATTTTGACAGTGCTGGAGGAAAAGTGAAGGGATCAACACAGTTATTATAATTCACCCTGAGTGGGACGGGAGGGTAAACAAGAGAAAAGATTCTACACCTCAGTTGTGTCTGTAACAGATGTAGCGATCAGGTGTGGTTGTTATACAAATTATGTTCTAATGTTTCATGTTGTAATATCTATTGTGTAACAGATGTAGCGATCAGGTGTGGTTGTTATACAAATTATGTTCTAATGTTTCATGTTGTAATATCTATTAACAACCAATCAATTTTGCTGCCACACACAGTAAATTCTGTAACTTAATGTTGTAAATATCGAACTCACGTCATTGAAACGTTTCTCCAGCGTCATCTTGATGTTTGTTTCAATGCTTGTCCTCTTCTTTCGTTTGCGCCCGTAGCCCTCGATTATGGGCGCCAGAGAGGAAGGGGTGCTCATCGAGTCGGAAGGCGAGTTCTCTAATGTAAAAACAAATATGACATGGACATCCACCATCACCTTGGAACAGCAGTAAAGTCAGGGGAGTCACAGTTGCAGTTGTTGTCTTGTTTTGCTGTAATACACCGATCACTGCTTGATGCCTCCATCTTCAGTCTAATGAATCATGTTCTCATTTTGTCTTTGTGCTAAGCTAAGCTAAGTGCGTCTTGGCTATGGCTTCATACTTAGCATACAGACATGAGAGTGGTATCGATCTTCTCATCTAACTCTCGGCGAGAATGCAAATAAGCACATTTCCCAAAATGTCAAACTATTCCTTCAACAAGGTGGTTTTAGCTGAACCTTAACCGGACACTACAGGAATAACACATTCAAAAATGTTTTCCAATGCAGCAGAAACACATTCAAACTGAAACATTTGAACATAATTTAGAGATATAGTTGGATTATTGCTGTTACTAACATAAACTACCATACGTTTCCAAACTTCACTCACTTCTGATCATTATGCAAAACTTTATCATCATCAACTGAGGTTGCAAGTATGAACTAATGCTAGCTATTGTAGCCTGTGAGACTGGTGGCAATGGAAAAAGGAGAATTATTAGATAGATACATATTTTACAGATACATATAGATACATATATCATTTTACAGCTGATAATACGGTCTAATACTAATTGATGATACTGAAAATCAATACGATATCTGGATTTTTACCTACTTATTATTGATTGATTTGAATATTAATTATGTAAAATAATTTAAGTGAAACAAATGTTGCCTTTCTTAAAAATCTTTTTAAAAACACAATTTTATTGACTTGTACAATTGCTCTGCTTGTTTTCTACCCACTTTTCACATCAAGAATAATGAGTGGCATTTAAATAAAAAGGCAAAACTGCCTGTGACTGTGTTGTACCTGCGTCACTCAGCCATTTCTCCAGCAGAGGCTTGAGCTTGCACATGTTTTTGAAGCTGAGGTTGAGGGCCTCGAAGCGAGAGATCGTGGTCTGGCTGAAATCATTCCCGTATAGTTTTCCCATCGCAAGGCCCACATCTCCCTGAGATAAAAAAAACACAAACACATCACCCTCTTATGCAAAAGTCAAAGTATAGATGTAAACACAAAATATATTTGAGATTAAAATTTTTTTCCCCGTCAAAATACTGTTTCCTCATGATATGCTATCAGGTGTCTGTGCCGTTTTAGTCAACATAAAATAAACATATAACATGAAGATCTTTTTGAAAAATGTATTGTGTTCTTATCGGTTTTTATATTTTCTGGATCAAAGCAAAAGCAGGAACAAATGTTCAATGTGCAGTCTTGTTACAGGACATGAGGACACGTTAAAGGTGCAGCTATGTACAGTATGAACCCAAATCTAGTTATTAAAGGATAATTAATTAATCATTTCTATCAGTCATGGTACCATTGTACTCACTAAAGTAATGATCTGAAAACAAGACAGATTGAAAACAAGCCAGATTTTATGTGTAAACCACCTTATTTAGAAGGTAAAAACATCTGAAATGTCGCTAATTATCCCTCTTCGTGCAGACTTAGAGTAAGCACAGTAGGTCCGTGTTAAAGCAGGAAGTCGGTTTGTAAACTGCGATGGATGTTAACAGCAGACAGTTTGGGTTATAATTTTACCGTTTTCTCTTTGTTTGGGGGTTTGTTTAAAAACCTGTGTGATGTCAACATAATCCAATAACCCCATGTTTGCCATCAAGTTTGCATTCAAATGTTTTTATTTAAATGCTGCTCAATCCTGATAGGTGTGTTTATGTATGTGTGTGTGTGTGTGTGTGTGTGTGTGTGTGTGTGTGACATCGTCTTTTTCCAACTGAGCCCCTCCCACGTCAAGCCAATCAGGGCAAAAACAAATACAGAAAAATGTGAACTGGCCAAAACAGTTCTAAGCAGAAATGAATGTGCTGACTGACAAAGTGCGGTTCTTCCTCTCAGTTACCTGGGTGAAGCCCAATTTGATGCGTCTTTGTTTGAATGCTTTAGCAAACAGCTCCAGTTCTTCCAGATCACTGGGTTCTTCCTGTGGTGGTACTGACATGTGTTTGGGCATCTGCAGGTGGGACATGTCGTGTGTCATGTGGTTCTCCATAGACGGTCCTGCCAGACCAGAGCGATTCATGGCCTGGATCAGAGAAGCAGCACAGGAAAGGTTTTTACAATAACTATCATGTATCTGCAAAACTCATCGTTCACTTGGCCAGATGTTCAGATTTTGGCTTTCTGCTGGCATCCAGAGCTTTTGGTGTTTGCTGACAATGGTGGCAACAGGTCTAGAGTTTGGGCTTGTTGGTTCACTCGTTCTGTTTCCTGTTAGTGTGGCTGCTACTACAGCTCATCCTTTATCATCGTAGCATGTGCTGCTGTTGACTAGCGACTTGTTTGGCAAGCTGTGCTGCTGGCTGACAATATAGCTGGCACTATAAAAGCTTGTTATTAGTGCAGTTTACTGCACAGGCACCCTTTCTAGCGAGTACAATATTGTACGTTTTCCTCTTGTACCAAAAGTACACATTATGTACCTTAATTGTACCTTTAATGGCCAGATTTTGTTTGCGGCAGCAGCTACAGTGGGTTTTAAGATCCGTTTTGTAGATAACATCTGCCTGCTGCAGCCGGAAACAAAGTTGAAAGAAAGAAACTGAAACAAAACAGAAAAGCTGCAGCATATAAAAGCAAAACAGTGAGTTAAAAGATAACGCTCCCTTCGTGCAGCAGAACTGCAGTGTCGGGCGAACTGTCTGTGGGTTTTTCACTACGAGCGACGCCTTTCACATGCAGTCACGTGATCTATAGCTGATATGAAAATATTGATTATAGGCACTTCAAACAGCCCATGTCTCTTTAGGCAATGTGTTCTAGGTGCATTGTACTTAGTGCTCATGTTTGTACAGAGAGAAAGTGGTCTGGATTTACCTGTGGAGTCAGAGCCAGTCCAGGTTGATGCTGTAGGAGACTAGTTTGACTCTGGCCCGGAAGAGAGAGCAGGTTCTGCTGCAGGAGGGCTGCAAAGAACAACAGCAGGTTTCAATCAATTATCCGTTTGCGACTAGAAGAGGACCGTCTTGATGCTAAGCTAGGCTAACCACGTCCTGACTCCAGCTCTGGATTTAACGCGCAGACATGTGATATCAATGCTCTCATGTAACTCTTGGAAAGAAAGAAAATATGCATACTTGTCAAGGTGTCGGAATATTCCTTAAAGGCAACTAATCTATGCTAATAAATACATCTCTGCTTTGTTACTGAGCCTGGCCACCAAACAGCCTCGCTTAAAATTACAACGTGTCGTTCTTGTACAGATTAAACAAACAAGATATAGCGTGTTAATTAGTGAGATTTAGAGGCAGATTTTGTTGTTACCTTTGTACAGAGCCAGGCTAGCTGTTTCCCCCCGTTTCCAGTCTTTATGCTAAGCTAAGCTAGACATGAGAGTTTATCTTCTTATCAAAAACTCTTGGCAATAAGCATATTTCCCAAAATGTCGGACTGTTCCTTTAAAGAAAGCCACTGAATTAGGTTACTGCTAAAATGTTTTGTTAAACCATAATTTGAGCCCTACATCCCTGGAAATAAGTCACTCCTGCCCCAACTATAAAACAGTCCATGTCACAGTTGTGTCGACTACATGGCAGAGTTTTAAGACCTTGGTGGCTGGTGGGGCTCTGGGAGAGCAGGAAGGGGGAGGGAGACGACAGGTGAGACGGCGGCATCAGAACCAGCTGCTGCATGGTGTGGAGAGAGGTGAGCTCCTGGAGCAGAAACACAACAACACAATTAGCCTGGACTCACCTGCAAATGGAGTCTGAGCTTCGGGGTTGAGTCTGAAGGGACTGTACTGCGTGTGAGTACTTTACTTATCAGTAATCCTGAGCTACTACACTACATTTCAGAAGGAAATATTGTACTTATTATTCCATTACATCTATCTGGCTAGGAGGGGTGATAATCTGTGGACTTTCTGCCCTGGTGTTGGCTGTTCCAATCCAGCTCCCAGCCATAGTCAGTCAGCTGTGGTTCCGGAATTAGAACTGTTTAGAGCTGTTGACTTTCATCTCTTTGCAGTTGGCACCTTGGGTCGGTGTTCTGATTCCAGCTCCTCCTGTCCACATGTCGAAGTGTCCCTGGGCAAGACACTGAACCCTAAGTTGCCCCCGGCTGTGCTGCTATGCTGCCTGTCCCTGACCAAGACAGGACAGGGCATGTTCACTGGAGTTGGTTCCCGGTCGCCATTGAAGGCTGACCACTGCTCCAGCTCCCCTCGGAAGAAGGATGGCCGGATGGGTCAAAAGCAGAGGATAACTGTCAACGTGTGTGTGTGTTTTAGTGTCGATGGAGCTAATTTGAACTAGTCTACATTCTGTTGGGTAGTTGAATCTATTATAGTGCATCATATTAACATCCCACCACTGAATATCTGAATATAAACTGAATAATATAACATGTATGATAATAAAACAGTCTGTCAAGAAGTGCCTTTACTATTGATACTTTATTTAGATGATAACACATACAGTTTGCACTTTCTCTCCTGCCTGTCCTGTCTCTCTTCAGCTGTCACTAAATAATAAAAAGGCAAACAAAATGCCCAGACAAATATCTTTAAAAAACAGAACAGAAATATCTTCACTTTTAGGCCCTAAAATGGGTCAAACTAGCCAAAATGCTGGATTCTACATTTCCCATAATGCAGCTCTGTAGTAAGTGGACTTTCATTAGGCCCTCCATGCCTATTAAATGTCCCCGTCTTTCAGTTTCCACACCTCCAGTTTGTAACCTTTTTTTGTTAAAAACGAGGTAACCCCGATGACATCACTATGACATCATCAGGGTCATTTTCTCAGGCTTGACAGAGCTCCTCCAGAACTGTTTTCACGGGTTCTGGTACTCCTCCTGCTCAATAATCTGATCCTCGCGTGCGAAGTGTACATTGTCGTGTTTGCACTTTCACTCAAGTTAATCACAGAGTAGCTCTTCCATAACTGCCGCTGTGTGAAACCCACAGTCTCCGACGAAAGCCTGGTACACTCTCAGACCACACACTTACCCCGGTCAGTTGACCTCCAGACATCGGCATGGTCTGTGTCAGGTGACATGTCTTCAGCGTGGCGGCTGAGTGAGGTGAGTCGTTGATAGCCTCTGTCTTAATCTGAGACATTGAAAGTGCAAACAAACAACATTAGCTCATTAGCTGTCTCGTGACCAGATTAAATAATAAAAAAGGATCAGATTTGGACGGGAAACGTCGTCTGGGCATAACATCTGGGGCAAATGGGTGCGTGTTTACGTGTCTGACTGAGACTCGTGTGCACTGGCTCCAGGACCAGTTTGGTCACTAAACACGATACAAAGAGTGATAGACTCTCTCCTTCCAGGCTAGTATGCAAATTTCCCTCCCCCCTCTCGTACACCTCCCCCTCTAACCCCTGAAAGCCATGTCACTTCCTTAAAACAGGAGCGCTGAGGAAAAAAAAAAGATCTCCTGCCAAAAAGAGTGTTTGGAGAAGTATCCAAATAGCTGCAAACTATTTGAGGTGTTTCGAAAGAGATGGCAGTCATTATTGACATCTGTGGGGAGAGCCGGTAGTTTATCCTGAGGATGTTAGCCGACTAAACGTCTGTTGAGCCTTGTGTCCCGGCTAAAAGTTCAGTACCATTCGCCTGGGCTATTTATATTGCAACTGAACTTTATTATTAAGCCTGTCAAAAGATACAGAACAGAACGTCTTGCGATAATCTATATTTAAAGACCAAAACCAACATTGCATCAATCCGTGTCTTCACAGTCTGATACATCTTGTTCCTCTGAGCTCAGCGGTTGTCAAATAAACTATTACAAACACATCAATGAGACACATGTTGCTTAATTAACATGAAGACGACCACTGTAGTTTGTCTTTCTTTCTTTCTTTCTTTCTTTTAGTCCCACACACACACACACACACACACACACACACACACACACACACACACACACACACACCGTCTGGCTGCTACGTACTCACTTAGAGCATCAAATGTGTATTAATCCACAGCTGAAAATAGTCCCCAACAAATGCATTATTTGCTCCCGTCTTAGTAACATTTGCTAAAAAAACTGCAGTGACCAGCAGCTTTAGGAAATTACTGAGTGCTTTTAAAAAAGAAAAAATTAAAGAAATTATATCTTTGCTGGACAGCTTTACCACTAAAAACTGAGAAGGGAACCACAAACAAATAAGTGTGGAAACTGCACTACACTAGTGCACCAAATGCATATTAATCTGCAGCTGAAAATAGTGCCACCCAAATGCACTACTTCTCCTAACGTTTGCTAAAAACTGCAGACACCGGCTGTTTTTTTTAAATAAACAATATATTTGTGACATGTTTTTAAAGATTTGTCTTCGGCTGGAGGGCCACAGACAGAGCGGGGAAGTCAGAAAGTATTCATACACGGATTACAAATGTTGGTGTTGGTCTTTTCATAAGAGCAGCACAAAAATATAGATTAACACCAGACTCGTCCATCCAAGCAGTGAGACAGCTGTTGTAATAAGTACTACTACTTACTTTCTCTTAATGACACGTGTATAGGCAGTTTCAATTATTTAAAGAGGAGAAAATGCTTAAATTAAAGTCACACATAGCTGATCGACAGGATTAAAGAAGTGAATTTGATGCAGCACTGAGCAGCATGCAGAACAATGTTTTTAAGAAGTACTCACGTGTCGATTGAAGTCGATCCCGTTTTGCTCTAAATGTCAGAAGAGAGAAAGAGATTCAGGTTTTTAAAACCTCGCTCTGGTATGGCTCCTGATGAGTGACACACAAAGTGACACACAGAACAAATCATATAACGATCAAATTAAGTCTGTTAGCATTCAGTGTTAGCGACATGATTTCAGCGTTGTGTGTTATATATTGTGTTTACGCTAAATCTTTCTTCATCATTTCTGAATCCATCCATCAGCAGACTTTCATTTGACTTTATTTCAAATTAAATTTAACCCGTTTGTGAAAAAACAGAGCTGACGTTTTTTGACGTTTGGCAGCAGCAAGTTTATTTGATTTTTGTTATTCACGGGCCCACAGATCCACGCGAAAACATGTCACAGCAAGAAGTTAAAGTGTTAAAGGACAGATATGAAACATGTAACAGCATCAGTGCAAGGTGTAAAATAACCCGAAACACAAATAGCCACATCAGTACACCTAAAAGTAAAATGTATTAACCAGCTGTCACCTTGCTCCATAAATAAGCGCTGAGCTGACCGCTTATTTTTGTCAATTTCATATTATTAGACATAAGGAAACACAAAAATTATATAATATATAAATATCCACAATAATGGTGCCTGGTAATAGATACTGTATGCAGTCATGTATATGGCAACTAGCTTAATTTGGGAATAACTTATACACTGAATCTATATATATATATATATATATATATATAGGGCAGGGAGAGAGCAGATACAGGAGGAGAGTTCAAAGGTTTGCTGGATAAGCTCCCGTCATTTGAATGTCAAATG